>CM043017.1:165282871-165371218 GCA_023690525.1 Holotrichia oblita | reverse complement strand
TCACTGCAACTCTTGCGGTGTAGTTTAGTGTCATGTAAGTTGTGTTGAAAAATGGCTTTGTGACAGCATCATATCGCCTTTTATGATGCCGCGCTGTTAATCACTTTGCTCCCAACAGCGAATGGCAAGTCGATCCGGGATTAAACTCTCTGAAAAAATGTCACCGTCCCTCCAGAGAATTGAACCCCGGCACCTATCGTCCTCTCACAACAATAGTCAGCCGCCTAACCACTGCGGCCATCGACCCGTTACACTCATCTGTTAACGTTCTGTCTGCCACATTATAATCATGTGTCATTATGACTGTCAAACATGATGGAAAATTCCAATGTTGCGCTCTCATTGAAACACTCTTTAGAAGATAACCTCAAAACCTACAAATTTTATCAAGTTTTTCAATTTGGATTTAATTTTGACTAGCGATAGAGAGGTCAATGGTGATTTCCACGTTACTGTCGATGTTGGTTTTTGAAATCATTGATCTATGTCCTGCTATATTGCAATGTCTGTCAAGTCTACGAGAATTTTCAGTGTTATAACATTCGAAACTTATAAACATTCCTTGTTATTTTGCCCTAAATGCTTCTTATTGATACCCATATCCTTGACTAAACCTGCAAAGTCAATCATCCACGCAAGGAATGGATAACAGACATTAATAAACTCACGCTTAAGTTAAGAGATCAGGCCTATTCCAAACTCTAGCAATTTTACCTATTACAGAAATCTTAAAACTAGTCTCGCTACTACATTTAACCGAATTCGTTTATTTAATACTAGAAGTGGCTAATATAATGAAAACATATATTATTCCATCCTCTTCTGCAACCACCGTTTTACTCACACACATTTATCCAACTCAAACGATCTTTAGTACTGCTTCAGAAGTTCATATGTCTGAAATACCCATGCTTTTCTATCTATCTGCTCGTCTTAGGTTTCCAAAGGCTGTGGAAGGTCTGGCATTTTGATTACTGATTTCCACTTGCTTCAGGAATATCATAATTTCTAATCCATGGCTAGGATTGTATATTCGCTGAGAACTATTTATCCCCACCTACATAATTTCTGTACCACACGGTTTCTTCTAATTCCCTTCCTTGCAGCATTGTTTTCTCTTTTACTTTTTATTCTGATTTTTTTGACATTGCCTTGGAAATAATCTAAAATTGTTCTCCGTTCTCTTCCTACTAATAGTTTTCAGGTTCGGAGTAGCTATTAACTATATGGCGAAATTCGATGCTAAGCACAGTAATCCGGTAGAATTTATTAATTCTTTAAGGCCCGTTTTGAGTACTGAACATACACAAGCTCAGATGTTAAACATCGTACGTACTTCTATACAGCAGCACAAACTTGGTTCTCAGTAATAGCAAATATTGGAACAGACAGTACAAAATCATACGAGGGAGCGTTTTTATATTCACACCCGGAATGAGCGGGTTGTAGGGGTGATTAGGCGCATTGGGGGCGTAGCTGGCGCGGCGGTGACTGTAGTCAAAAATGCTAATGCGAGAAGTTTCATTGTTATTAGACAGTTAGTCTTTGAGCTATCGTCAGCAAGTAACATAATCAGGTGAAAAGTGAAATATGGAAAAAAATCGAATGTCGTGCCGTTATAAAGTTTCTTATCAGACAAGGAAAATCAGTCGCGACCATAATGAATGAGATGTAATTGGTTTACGGCGACTCTTCTCCAGGAAAAACCATGGTGTACAAGTGGCATAGTTTATTTAAACAAGGAAGGGAATCCCTTGAAGACGACCCGAGGCCGGGCAGGAGCATTGAGGGTGACCGCACCAGCACTTATCCAAAAAGTTGAAAAAATTGTACTCGAAGATGCTCGACTAAAGAAGAAACAACTCGCAGAAATGGTTGGAGTATCCGATACAACTATTTTTAAAATCCTACACGATCATCTCGGCATGTCTAAGGTTAGCGCAAGATGGGTGCCGAGAATGCTCACGCCGCCGCAAAAACAACAGCGCGTAGAGTGTTCGCGTGCATTTTTTGACCTCTGTAATGAAGACAAGGATGGTGTATTGAGTCGAATTGTTACTGGAGACGAAACTTGGGTTCATCATTATGAACTTGAGTCCAAACAAGACTCCATGCAGTGGCATAAAAGGGCACAGCACCTCCCAAGAAATTTAAAGTGTCACAATCAGCTGGGAAACTCATGGCAACGGTATTTTGGGACTCGGAAGGAATATTGTTGATTGATTATAAAGATAAAGGTGTTTCTATAACCGGAGAATATTACGCTTCAATATTAGAGCGACTAAAAGAAGCCATTAAAGAGAAAAGACGGGGAAAATTGACGAAAGGTGTGCTGCTTTTGCACGACAACGCGCCCGTCTACAAGAGCCGCGTTGCGTTAGCTGCCCTGCATAAGGTGGGCTTCGAAATTGTGAATCACCCACCCTACAGCCCAGACCTGGCACCGAGTGATTATTACCTGTTTCCGAAAATGAAAAAAGAGCTGCGAGGTAAAAAATTTACTGCCGATGATGAAATCAAGGAGGCAGTTTCGGCGTATTTTGCAGATAAAGAGAAATCATTTTTTTATGAGGGTATAAATAAATTAATTGAAAGATGTGAAAAATGTATCCGTCCCGCAGGTGAATATATTGAAAAAGAAAAATAATTTGGTTTTTTTATTTCCACCCCTTATCCCCCATTCCGCGAATATAAGAACGCTTCCTCGTATGTATTCGTACAAATTTGTTCATGGGCAAGTTTGATGATAGACAAGGTACAAGTAGAGAGAGTTATTTCATCACAAAATATGCCACTGCACAATATTTATCACCAAAACTGCCAGAAAACGAACTTATTAGATGTATATTTTGTCATTTTGATATAGATATTACAAAATCAGTGATCGTACAAAATATTCGTACTTTTACCGATTTCTGTGAAGGTTTAAGACAATACAATGATTTGCACAGACGACAGAAAATTACACATATTTATCAACAAAAAAGACAATAGCAATTTACACCTGATCAGAATTCTAATAATCATAATTCGAACATGCAAAATTGCGAAATAGATACTCAACTACAAAACTACAAACAAAATTATAACATAAACAAACAGAAATGATCTTTGCAATCCGAAACTAAAACAAAACAGCATGATAAAATAAGGAATAACACACATCACTTAAATTCTATAGAAGTTATAGCGGATGTTCATAAGTCAGGATTTTTAGACAAGCTTCAAAATTTTATGTTAAATAATAATAATTATAAAATTACTAAACATTTATCTTACGAACATCCGAACATTCTTTCCAACGGCGATAATGAAGGTAATATTTTGGAAAATAATAGTTTGCCTATAGAAATTGATTGTAATAACAATTACAGTGATTTTTTTAATCGATTGCTTCATGAAAACAACAGTTTAGTAGATGATACAGCGTGTCTGACTTCATCAATATATGAACATAAATTGGAAGTTGACAAAGCGTTGTCTTTAAAGACGAAAACTTATCCTATACCTGCAGCTTTTCAATCTTAAGTTGACTTAGTTGTGTCTGCAGTATTAAGAAGCTATAAAGTTTCTTAGGTCTTTTAAACTACTATAAAAAATGTATACCGAATATGGCAAAAGTATTTTTACCTTTGTATGAGCTTCTTAAAAAAGGTATGAAATTTAAATGGTCATATGAAGCAAACTCTGCATTTGATAAAGTAAAAATGTTTTGCGAGCAATTCCATAATTTTTCAAAAAATTCTGATATCATATAAAGAAAGGATCTTTCATTGTCACTTACAAAGATTGCTGAGACTCCACATGTTCCAAAAATTTATTACATTTTTTAATTCCATTGTGCTATTGCTCTAACTTCTAACTATTTGAAGTAGATAGCTGTCTACCATAATTATTAAGTGAAAAGATTTGACATGTACAGGTTTTGATGCTTGTATTGTTTCCTATTAATGATCACTTTTTTAGATGGAGATGTACCCCTAAATCCGGGACACTGTGTAAAACATATTTAATTGGTGCATTATGATCTTCATTCATTTATGGTTTGGTAAAGCAAACTCTACTTGTCATGGCCGCAATGGCTGCACTAATTGTGCACTTACATGTAATAGTTTAACTACTAGGACTATTGGTATGGCCCAGTTTGATAACTAACGAACTGGGTCATCATTTTATAAATAGTTTCACCTAGTTTTTGGTTTCTTCTATTAAATTTACATTTTTCAAGAAATTAGTTTGGTTTTGGGTTACAGTATTATCTTAATAATGTAAGTAACTAGGAACGACTGTAACTCCACACGTATTATATCTCGTACGCCAGCAAACGCTCAGACGTGCATGTTAAATTTCCGTCTACTAAAGGAAAACGGAAAAACGGAAAATTTATTGTATTTTTATCGGGAGTCATAAAGGAAACTATCGACATTTGCAGATGACTGTGTTAAAGATACGCAGACATTCTCTGAATTCTAAATACGTTCGTTTCGACTTATTTCAAGATCATATCTTTCGGCGCTCAGCTTTACCAAGGTACCCCGCTACATAGTGACGCCATGTTCTTCTCCCTAGTGTGTTAGTCGCCCACGATTTAAAAGATTGCATCATTATATCGATACCCGTATTCCTTGCGGACCGAATATGAGCTTCTGAACTTTTTGCTTTCAAAACTGGTGTTCATAAATCAATAACAAAAGCGGCGTTACTGGTGCTAGGCGATATTTTATTTGTTTATTTTGCACTTCGCTGTAGTTTACGGTTTGAAGATCGTTCGAAACTCATGAATAAATTTTTGGCATTGACTAGTCGACTAACTTTTGATAAGTTTCATACGAATATATTATAAAACTTACTTGAAATATTTTTGTTTTTAACAAATTTTCAATTCGGTTAAATATTAGGACAAAACTGTACATAGAAACAATTAATTATATTGAAGTTTATAAGTACGGGAGCAAATTGTAATTTGGAAATAAGCAGTATTTAATAGCAAAAAGTCAAATTAGACCAATATGCGTTCACCCATAGTTAAAAATATTAGGATGGAGTCTATACATTGCGCAAATTGTTTCCCTTAAATATGCGGACTGTAACCGCAAAAAATTTGCAGAATATTGTTAGTTCGGTATTCAATAATGGGTTACTATTAATTTTGAACATACCTCGAACAAAAATCCCAAAAATGTAGCCAGAATATCAAAAATCAATAAATTTCTTTTATTAAGTTTATTATGGTCTTGAAACGAAACCTTATATTTTAGTTTTATTATGTTCTACGGTTCCTCTTTGAAGAAAACTTTAAAACTGATGCAGAAATCATGCAAATTATTACCCACTAATTGCGAATTTGAGTTTGAAAGTATCCCAATATTAAAAACTTTTTGTTTGCTAAAAATCTAAAACTTTATTAACAGCATTTAATGTTTGTTTGTTTTAAGATAATAGCAGTCCTTTTCAAAGAATCCTGGTATTTTATATTAGTTAATGTTTAAAATTTTATATGGAGTACCAAGTCTCATACAATGGTGTAATGATATTTATTTTGTATGGTACAGTAAAACTTCGATTAACCGTCAGTTTCTGTTATCCGACGTTGTCTAAAATAAATTATAACTGTACGGCAGCGAAATGGTAGAATGGTAACGTTAACGACTAACGTTAAGACCAAGCTGTAGCAACAGTTTCAAATGGAGAAGGAACACTTATCATTGCCGATGTCATTTACATAGATAATTATCAAGATGAACATTATGAAATATTGGAGGAAATACAGAGGCAAACTTGAAACTGAACTAAATACATATGGCAAAAAAACAACCAACATTTCAGGTTTGATTCAATAATACTTCTATTATCCGACTATTGTTCAGTACCTCGTTGGCAATTGTAGTGGAAGACTGGTGCTGAAACCTATAGCTTGTATGTAGTAAATTTAATGCGTAGAAAGAGATGTTATGAGTTCATAAAAAAGGTGTCCACAATGTGCTGGCAAACAAAAAATATCCGCCAATGACAAATGCGGAGAAAATGAGACCTTTGACAATTCTTAAATATTCAGAACTTCAAGAAAAACTAAGCATTGACGCAACCATGTCACCATTCTTTGGGAAACATAAGACTAAGCAGTATCTAAGGCAAAAACCAAATGCCTATAAGTGGTAGTTTTTTGTGTGAAGGGAAAGTAAAGCATTTTAAAGCAAACTATACCAGCTGAAATTATCATAACAATGTCTTGCTAAAAGTATTGTTGCGAGATGACGGTCTGGATGGGTTTCCGGCCTCCTCTTCAGGTGGTCTCCTCTTTTTCCAGCATCACTTCCTCTTCGGATGTCCTTCTCGCGGCTCTCTAGTGTTTACGGGTTGGTTTCTTGGAGTCTTCTGCTAGATCTCCTTTGCTGATGGATATCTAAAATCAAAAAAATGAATTTAGATATTAGTGATACGATTTGAAAATGGCTTAGATGTTTAGCCGCAGGCGCCTAGGCGCCTAAGCCCATATCCTGCAATTTTCATGTACCACACCGCACATAACAAGTTATGGGCCTTGAAACTGTCGCCCACTATCTTACCGCCGACAAGAGACCGACACCTCCCGGAGAGGACCGGCAAGCCGGAGGGCTCCTCTCCCCCGTGCTACCCATGTTAGACAAGTTTCCTTGTCAACGTTGGACGGGTCACCGCTGGAGACGCTTTAGCGAACTCCTACCTCGCATCTAACCCCACGGGGCCTAGGCTTCCTTGCGGAAGGCAACTATCGGCCAAGCGTGGAAAACGGAATCTGGCCGCGTACAACCAGCCCACCCGTGAATTAAGCCTGAACTACGAGGACGGCCGGGACGAAGCCCTACCTCAAAATGCCAACCGCGCCAACTCTTTCGCCCCTCCGGCGATCAAGTATCCGCGGCAGCTACAGTGAAACCGTAGGGTCCCAGAGTCACCGAGTTGTTTTAGGATGAAACCAAAGGTTTCCCCAACCAGACAACCAGCGGGCGGACTACTCCTCGGCGAACCGACTTTTGTCATCCCCTACTATCTTCGCCAAATTCTCTCGCCACGCCCGTTTCCCTGAGTGTGGCCACCAAGGATGGGGTAGTGCAGCTGCAGAGTTCTCTAGGTAAGCGCCGTAGGGTGCCTCACCGTATATTCCGACGGTTAGCGGCCGGACACCGGAGCGTATGCCCATGCCTACGCCCAGGCATCCCAGATATTAGTGATGTTCGATTACCGCGTTACGTTAGCCGGTGTGTCTCCGTCGTCATGCGATGCTTGGTGGGTCACATCAATTTTTGCGTTACTCATCGCCGAGTTGCTGGTTGCGAGTGCCTTATCGAAGAACCTTCGGTTGAGGTTCCGGAACTCGTTCAAATCCTGGACATCTGCCGTTATTAAGTCTAGAAGGACGACCAGCGAGTTGCGTTAAGGGGGACGAAATATAAGTAACAGGGCGCGATTTTGTAACTGTACCAATAGGAGGACCATATCCTCCCATTGGTACATCCTATGGATGAAGACCCCGCCGGGTTGCTGGTTGTAAGTGCCTTTTCCAAGAATCCTTGGTTGAATTTCCTCGGGAACTCGTTCAAGTCTTGCACATCTGCTGCTGTTAAGTCTCGTAGGACAACCAGCGAGGAGCGTTTAGGGAGGCGGAATACAAGTAGCCAGAAGCGATTTTGTAACTATTCCAATGGGAGGAGATAGGATGGAGCCGCCATGGCCCACGCTAGACTAGCGTAGGTTGGAAACTGACAGATGTGTGTTTTGTACAGCATCGCAGCCGTTTTAGGGCTGTGTTTGTGGTTTCCGGGACAGGATGCATCTGGTGTACTCGACTAATGGTCCTGTTCCTAGCTCTATCTAGATGCTTGGCGAAAGTAGGACGCTGATCTTTCGGAGCGAGGATTGTCGTCTCCAGCTGAATACACTAGCTTGCGTTTCCTCGGATAGATTGTCAGACGGCATGAGCTGAAGAAATCAGAGATTGGGTCCAAGTATGCGTGAGGAAGCTGGACTTCGATTTTGGGGCTTTTCAAGGTAATCACTATAGTTGTCATCCGCATAGATGGCGTTAGTGACTTCTGAACTGAACGAGCCTTATTCGTCGCTCAATTATGAGGGCGGTGGAAACCACTGGTAATTACTAACCTTAATGACAAACCTTATCAATAGCTTTTCTATTAACTTCAATAATGAAACATTAAACTCGAAAGTAAGAAATAGACTTCTGAATTCTAACAATTACCAATGAATAAATTTGCAGTGACAAATTTTAAAACTGAACAATGACAACGGAATATTAAACAATGAAACGTGATGGTAACGATAGAAACTTTAGAATTGGGAGGTGTCGATCTTATATGCACGTGTCATGCTTCACAAAATAAGCTAAACTTAATATTTTTTCTGGCAGAGAACGTTCTTGCTGTTGAATTTTTGTTTTATTTCCATGCCTGGTGGTAATTAATCTTAAAACACACATTAACAAAGTTCTACTTATTAACTGTATTAGTAGGGAAGTTCAAGCGGGATGTAAACTTTTAACTATAAAAAAAAATTAGTTGCTAGTTTAACGTTCTAGTGTTTAAGGAAAACAGGTATTAATTTCGTGAACGTTTTAGAAGTTTAATATTTACGGGCAAGTTTATAAACTCCCATAGCTAACGGACGATGGATTATTATATGAAAATTAGCACCACTCTATCTAAAGTAAAACTTGATGCCAGCTAAATAATCCAGATACCAAGTTAGGTGGTTGTTTAATTAACAACTTTGAAATGTTATGTTTGTGTTTATATTTATGTTGTATATAAGCAAACAGAAATACATTGACTTAATTCAAATGTATATCTTGTGTAAATCTTGTAAAGCAGGTGGTAAATTTTTTCGAATAAAATTTAAAATGATAAAATTAAATTGCGTTATGTCAATGTAGTAATGATGTAATGGCCATCTTTAAGAATCCTTTTTACAATATATAATTTCCCGTTGCAATATTAGTTGTCAGAGTAATATTTTTTCCAGCTGTTTCACATCAATTGCCGTTAAATTAAAAATAAGAGCGCAGCAAGCGTTTGCTCCAGGAAAATACTAAGCAAGATGTACTTCGAACTGTAGATAATTTAAAGATTTGAAAGGAGCATTTATTTTGCTGAATCCTAATTATTTTCTTGTAAAATGCGATATAAATAGAATTGGGTTAATGGCAGAGTGACTCATTTCTTCGACGAAAAATAGGACGGAACAGACTATACAGAGATGAGAGTCGACGATGCGAAAACGACGCGAAAAATATTAAAAGCCAATCAGCTGCTAGTCAAACAAGCGAGGCAAACAATAATTTCAATTACATCTCGCTGATCGCGCCGGAGGCGAAATCTCATTTCGCCAATTTCCTTAGAGACAGTCAAGTAGGCATTGGAACAATACTCGCGTTGTGCTATTGTCGTCTGACAAATGAATCCTAGATATACACGAATTGTTCGATTTTGGAGTGATCGATACTTGCATTGCATTCATGAAACCGTTCGACAATAGTGCTTTATTACCTTTATTAACGAGTTGTATAGTGTTCTACAACTAGCGGAAACATATTATAATTCATGATTTATTAATATCATCGCGTACCTTAAACATTTAGGGATATGCTAGTGATATATATCATCCAGATTAAATTGTTGTTTTTAGAAAAATGATTAGTTCGTACCGTTTTAGAACTTTCTCGTTTCTGTTTAGTTAGCCCATATACAGGGTGTTAGGTAAACATGCGTCAGAAATGCAAGAGGTTATTCTTTGGCCTATTATAAGAATATTTTGTCCTATGATGATTTTTGAAAAACCCCTTCGTTTTGATGATATAACGCATTGTTATTTTTTCGATTTCGATCACTTGGAACGGCTGTTTTGTCTAGTAGTGATCGCATCGATCGCATTTGTTTAGATTAAGTGACATTTGGCTGTTTGACGTGTCATTAATATTTATTGAAGTCCCCTGTCATGATGTATACGAACGCCGAAATGACTGACATGCATTTCATCTATGGACTTGCTGCTGACAATGTATTAAAAGCTAGACGGTAGTATACTGAACGTCTTCGAAAACATTCATCGACGTCTTCATGAAGAAGGCGCCATTGAAATGAAGTGGAGGACTAGGAAGATCAACTGAAGGAAGACAAATTGCAAATACTGGACAGTTTAGAAAATTCTTAAGGACAATTTGTTGTATCCATACCACATTCAACGCGTTCGGGCACTACTACCAGCCGATTTGCATTGCATTATGTCAATGGATATTGCATACATCAGTTCGCATCCCTCTATTTCTGTCACAGATTCTTTCATGACAACCATGTGTGGTCAGATGAAAATCCGCATCAGATATGTGAAGATCGTTTTCAACATCAGTTCTCGTTGAATGTTTGGGTTAGAATTGTGGGTGACTATTTAATCGGACCGGTATTTCTACCACAAAGGCTTACTGTCGAGGTGTATTGTAACTTTTTGGAAGCAATGCTGCCTGAGTTTCTAAAAGATGTACCATACGCGACAAGAATTGCGATGTGGTTTATGCACGATGGTGCACCTACACATTTCAGTTTGGTTGCTCATGATTTATTAACAATAACATACAGAGATTGCTGGATTGGCCGAGGTGGGCCACAAGCATCGATTCCTAGGTTTAAATCCCTTGGACTTTTTCTTCTGGGGATCTCTCAAATCATTAATTTACGCTACTCCATTAGAGAATTTGAAAGATTTGCGAAATCGAATAATTTCTGGGTGTAACTCAATTAGAAACGAGACTGCTGTATTTCATAGAGTTCGGAAGTCAATGACGAGAAGATTTAATGCTTGTGTCCAGGCTGGAGGAAGTGATTTCGAACATTTATTGTCGATTGAGCAACTTTACATATACTTTCTGATAATAAAATGTTATTACTGCCGCACATATTCTTCGCCCTGTATCTTCGAAGTAAAGAAGTTTTTCAAAGATCATCACAGATCACAATATTCTTAGAATAGGCCAAGGATTAACCCCTTGCATTTTTGCCGCATGTTTACTTAACACCCTATGTAAGACAAATAAAGAGGATAAAATATAGGTCTCCAATATTAACAACAAAGAATTAGTGCTACATGCTTTTTGATCACCAATTTCCGTGAGGCAAAAGTCATTCCAAGCATATTTTCAAATGTCAAATGTTTGTCTTTTAGAATATTATACGAGGGAGCATTTTTATATTCGCGGAATGAGCGGGTTGTATGGGGGTGATTAGGCGCATTGGGGGCGTGGCCTGTGCAGCGACTCATAATTAATATAAATACGAAGTTTCATTGTTATTAGACAGTTAGTCTTTGAGCTATCGTCAACCAAGTAACATAATCAAGAGTGAAAAGTGAAATATGGAAACGGAGACGAAACTTGGGTTCATCATTATGAACCTGAGTCCAAACAAGACTCCATGCAGTGGCATAAAAAAGGCACAGCACCTCCCAAGAAATTTAAAGTGTCACAATCAGCTGGGAAACTCATGGCAACGGTATTTTGGGACTCGGAAGGGATATTGTTGCTTGATTATAAAGATAAAGGTGTTTCTATAACCGGAGAATATTACGCTTCAATATTAGAGCGACTAAAAGAAGCTATTAAAGAGAAAAGATGGGGAAAATTGACGAAAGGTGTGCTGCTTTTGCACGACAACGCGCCCGTCCGCAAGAGCCGCGTTGCGTTAGCTGCCCTGCATAAGGTGGGCTTCGAAATTGTGAATCACCCACCCTACAACCCAGACCTGGCCCCGAGTGATTATTACCTGTTTCCGAAAATGAAAAAAGAGCTGCGGGGTAAAAAATTTACTGCCGATGATGAAGTCAAGGAGGCAGTTTCGGCGTATTTTGCAGATAAAGAGAAATCATTTTTTTATAAGAGTATAAATAAATTAATTGAAAGATGTGAAAAATGTATCCGTCTTGCAAGTGAATATATTGAAAAAGAAAAATAATTTGGTTTTTTTATTTCCACCCCTTATCCCCCATTCCGCAAATACAAAAACGCTCCCTCGTTAGTCTGTGGCTCAACAAAAATATCTTTTTTTGCTTTATTTAGTCCTGCTTTTCATTAGGCCTGATTTGAAGTCCAATAGTGGCAACAAAATCATTTTTAAGTTTACCAATGCCGTATGGTTCCCAGACATGAAACGCATGCATTACAGCAGATATGTGGCGCCCAATGTTTGTCTTCATCCCCTATATTGCAACCGAAATAGAGCTGATAAGTCTGTTTTATGAGTAGAGTAATAGATCGTTTGTGAGACGCGAAAATAATTTCACTGCAAACATAACAGAAGTAATCTCGATTGTTTACACACTTTCGAGACATCTTACAATGTCAACTATTAGATTCGACTCACTAACAAGTTGCAAGTTCGACTAAACCACCGTATTTGCGATAGTGGCGTTTGTCATGTGTTTGTGTTCAGGGGCGGTTCAATACAAGGCAATCTGTCGATTGTATTTTAGCTACGTTTTGGCTGTTGTCCAATCAAGGTAGTAACCGAAATTACTACACTCTTTACCAATTGACCTATTGAGCCGTCGCAGTTCTAGTCTTCTGGTTTATATTTAACCATTCTCCTTGACTTAGATAAGTCTCTCACACAGACCATGAAGGTGATATCATCGACTAACACAAACATGTAGAAACCCGCTGGTGCTATTGTTACAGTATAAGATTGAATTCTTCTTGACAGTTGTACCTAGTCATAGATGCTTTATATTATTTCTATGACCCATATCTTTTGGTTTCCTGGTGACTATCATCAGGTTTAACAATTTTCCTCTTCACCACAGTTTATCTTGATTTATTGTCGTAAATTTGATGGGGTGGGTGACTTCGCCAGTGTTTAGAATTGGAGATTGCACCTTTCCTACTATACCTATGCTTGATATTTGCGGCAGTTCTGTTCTATTCTCTCTAAGACACTGTTCTTGTCCCCCAATTAATCGCTGCCTGGAGTCGTGCCCATTGCAGTTCTTAGAATATCTTATTCGTTAGTAGAACCCACACTCCAAAACATTTTTGCTGAGTCTTACAATGAGTAGGTTGGCTTACAGCAAAATTAAAACTAAAAGCAATCTACATTTTACTTTTTTCGCAGGGTGACCCATCAAAATCGAAACGTAGAAATGGAAATTTAAAAAAATGCTCAAAGAGAACTTTTCCAACACACAGGCTATACATTCCTATCGTAACAGAAAACACTACTCGAATGATACGTATTTTAAAGGGTATCAAATTCAATGAACGTTGACAAATAAAATAAATATGACTGTTTAATATAAGGGATCAATAAATGCAGATCAGATCAAGTTTCTCGAGTTCCAGTTCATTATCTTCTTTTTCTAAATTAGAGTCGTGTTTGCATATTTTGCAATAGCATTCATTGACTTCCTCTTGTGCCAAAACACTCGACCAGTGTGCCTTCTGTATATGTCTTTCTTAGGTTAATAATTATAAATACTTAGAAAACAAAGACTGTCCCTATTTCACCCGTGAAATCTCTCTAAGGAAAGAAATTTATACTCTGTTGATATATCTTTAGTTACTTGCGAAGTGTGTACACAGTTGCATCCTTGAATTTCCACTTGGCGAAACTTTAAATCAATACATTTCCCCCGCTTAGGAGGTAAAACCATCACCGTTCAAAATTTTTATTTCCTTGCATTCCCCTCATTTCTAAGCGTCGCATTTCCCTGTAAAGTTATAAGCTTTATCACTATATGTTAGAGCATATTCGTAACAGGCGTCTCCCTAAATTTATTTCCCTTCCGGTGCACTACAAGAAACGAACGGTATTAATGACTTCGCATTCATTGAATACGTTTGACATCCGAATGTTTATTTTATATGTGTTAGTATGCATTCGAATGAAATGGTTACAATCTACTCGTAACATTTCCTTCCATATAGGTATCGACGTTTATACTCTGTGGGTTGACGGTCTCCATACTGATTTGAAACGATTTGTTTCTTTATTTCCATCAAAAGAAGGAGCACAAACAAATACGCAATATAAAATTTCCTGGCTGAATTGCAAAAAAAAAAAACGTTTTCCAGCGAAATATCTCAAGAAATGTGTATTTTCAATTTGTATGTAGCTTTCCTTGATTTTGGGATCTCAATCTATTGTGCGCGTTATTGAAATAGAGTTATATTGCATATAGTGTATACGAAATGTAGATAGAGCAAAGCAGATAACGTTTAAAAATATGTATATTAGAGTGTAAAAGGTACGGTTAGGGTATAATCAGAATATCCAGCACATACATTTCGACAATTTCCACATTTATTGACGAAATAAAGCTAATCATACTATCATCATATCTATATAACTGCCATATACAGTGTGGTCATAAAGTTTGGAACCTAGCTTATAACCGCATTATTTTACATTTTTAGGAAAAACGCTCGGACAGGTAAATTTTCTTTTTTAAAACGCCATCTTTTGACATACAATTTTTTTCTATGACGTCATTGGTTTTTAGAGTGATGACGTCATCAACCCTTTTTTTAAATGGCAACCATATAATATAAATTTAGAAAAAAAAATAAGAAAATTTTATTTTTGTACAAAATTAAAATTATATTAAAATAAATACATCTGAAGTTAAATTTATTGTAACAGTTAACAACAACAACGTAAATTTTCAAAATGAATCCCACCAACTGACTGACACTGTCCCAGCCGAGTGTAAATGCTTTGCGATCAATAATAATCTGCGTTATTCGCTCCAGATCAAAACACAAGAAAAAACAACCAACAAACAAAGCTGATCCTGAAAAGCACATGTACTCATGTTACTATGCAAAAAATTTACAAAAACAAAAACACGCACTTTTTTGCAAGATATTTCTTTATGACATTCTTTCTTCTTTTTATACAAATTATGTAGAACACTAATATTTTGAAATTGTTGAATTATTTACTTCTATTTTTCACGTTAAATTTCTTAGACATTGCGTAAAAATTGTTCATTTTCGCTAATATAAAAACTGGCACATTTATCTGAGCGAAAAATAATCGAAATTTTAATTATGGTTGGGTACGGGGACAGACAAAGAACGCATGCAGAAGCATGCGAATTGTTTAACCATGAGCATCCTGATAGACTTCCAATTGCCAGGTCTACGGTGACAAAACTAGTTGGAAAGTTTACCGAAACTGGATCCGTAAAAGATCGACCACGGCAAGGTAGATCTCAAGTAGGAGAAGATGTAAAATTAAATGTGCTTCTAGAAGCAGAAGAAAGGCATCATGTTTCCACCAGACAACTTGCGTTAGCCAATCAGGTGGCTCACTCATTTGTCGTCAACTTATTTAAAAAAGCACACTATCATCCTTACAAAGTTCAACTTGTACAGGAATTACATGTGGATGACGAAGATCGTCGACTGCAGTTCTGTGAAGACGTAATGTTACGTTGTGACCAAAATGCAAATTTCTTGGAAAACATCGTCTTCTCTGATGAAGCTACGTTCTGCCTAAATGGATCTGTTCACCGCCATAATTGCAGATATTGGTCGCAGACGAATCCGCATTGGACTCAAGCGTGTCATACTCAGCCCAGAGAAAAAGTTAACGTATGGGTTGGAATGATTGGACGACGCATTTTAGGACCTAATAAATGGATTGGACGGAGAGGCGCCATAGAATGGCCACCTCGTTCTCCTGACCTGACTCAGTTAGACTTTTTTTTTTTGTGGGGTTATTTGAAATCAAAAGTGTATTTTAACAAACCGAACAATTTAGAAGATTTAAAACAAGGAATTCGCGTAGAAATTACACAAATATCCCCAGACATAATTGAGGCGAGTATATGAAGTGTTTACACTCGGCTGAGACACTGTCAGTTTGTTGGTGGGGTCCATTTTGAAAATTTACGTTAACTGTTGCAATAAATTTAAGTTTAGATGTACTTTTTTTAATTTAATTTTAATTTTCTACAAAAATAAAATTCTCAATTTATATTATTTTAAAAAAATTGTGATGCAACATACCAATTGTTTTATATCACTATTTGGAGGATATAAAGATCTACCAAAAACGATAAAAAAAATAATATGGTTGCCATTTTAAAAAGGGTTGATGACGTCATCACTCTAAAAACCAATGACGTCATAGAAAAAATTGTATGTCAAAAGATGGCGTTTTAAAAAAGAAAATTCACCTGTCCGAATGTTTTCCCTAAAAATGTAAAATAATGCGGTTATAACCTTGATTCCAAACTTTATAACCACACTGTATAGGGTATCTCAGCGAGACCGTTGATGAGATGCTTATGGGGTTCTGGACAAAATATAAATTTGAAAATTCATAGTCGTATATAATCGATTTTGTTCCCTTCATTTAAAATATTTTTAGATTTCTAGTGATTTTTAATGGAACACCCTGTGTATTTTGATATATTTGGATTCACCTACTTCTAAAATACATTTAGTTTTTTCAATTTGATTCGAGCGTTTTGTAGTTATTCGATTTTTTCTAAAAAAATTTGCTATAGCAGACATTTATTCAAAAAATCAGAGAACACTCGATTTATCGGATTTTAATTTAGAATTCATAACGTGCTCAAACAACATGTTGGAGTCTGTTTTAGCGACGAGAACGGCTGTCTACATTGCATGGTTACTTTACTACGTTTACACGTTAACTCTTCGAAATTTTGAAGAGCCATAACTTAATTTTTTCAAATAGGACTCTCCATATTTTATTACTTAGTCGCCTTCAGCGTCCAATTCTACATCTTTTATATCCCAGATGTCCCATACCTAGAATTGATAGTTTAGGAGATAATTAGAATTTTTTTTTAAATACACACATATTGTCAAAGTGTAACATCAAAATCACACTTCGTCGTTTGATGCTTGTGAGTTACTAATTATCCGTTAAATGCCTTTACATTATTTCTATAAAGAGTTAAAACGGATAACAATAACGAAAACAATGGTTACACAAAGCAAGAAATTCTGAATGTATTTTTTAAGAAATGAGTGTAAAAACTAGAAAGAATTTATAATAATTGTTTTATCTGGAGATCTTACAGGCCAATTCCTAACCGCCTTATCCACCTGTCTTCGAACATTAAGGTGTTATCCATTGTAACTCTTTGTACCAATAATGTAAAGGCATTTAAGGCGTAATTATTAACTCACAAGCAAACGAAAAAGTGCGATTTTGACGTTAGACTTTGACAACAAATTTTTGAGAATACTTATTTTCCATGGCGCACTGGATAAATATCGAGGAGTTATGTATGCATTTAAAAAAATCTAATTGTCTCCTAAACTATCAGTTTTAGGTGTAGGATATGTCGGACATCAAAGATGTCAAATTGGACGCCGAAGATGATTAAGTAACAAAATATGGAGCATGCCATCTGAAAAAATTGAGTTATGGTTGAGTTAACGTGCCAAAGTACAGTAACCACGCAATGTAGATAGCAGTTTCCGGCGCTAAAATATACTCCAACATGTTATTTAAGCATATTATGAATTCTAAATTGATATCCAAAAAATCGAATGTTCTCTGATTTTTTGAATAAATGTCCGCTATAGTAAATTTTTTTAGAAAAAATCGAATAACTACAAAAAGGTATTTATAAAGCTTAAAGATGGTAAATCCAAATATGTAAAAATATACAGGGTGTTCCATTAAGATTAACAAAATAGATGGCACTGGAAATCTAATAATATTTTCATTGAAGAGAACATAATCGACTACATTTAAGTAATTTTGATTTTTCAAATTTATATTTTGACCAGAACTCTATAAACTTCTAATGAACGATCTCGCTGAGATACCCTGTATATCAGATACCACGTACATAATCAAACAAAATAGAGAATCCACAAGTATAGAGGTCGAAATAAGCTGTTAGAAAAAAGATTGTAACTCAATGAACTTTGATACGCTTCTCAACGTTTACCGATCATATCCCACATGTTCGAAATTTCTTCATCATATGGATTCAAAACTTGCACATTCGACTCAAATCCCCACTACATTTATCGACATGTCAATTGTAGCGAATCGAATCTAAGATCACGTGATGTCGAACGAAAGACAAACTTTTTTCCACGACCAAAGTGGTGTCGATTGTATGTCTATATTTCTTTAATAATATTCCCATTGCATTCAGAGTTACGAAGAAGTGGAAGTCCCTAACCTCTACCTTTATGCGCTGCTCTATGTAAACATTGTACACAAGTTGTTCAGAACCGCTTATTTTTTACAAGGTCATAAAAGATTATGGTTGAATATCTAGATGTTAAGAGTTTTAAAAATAAGGCCAATAAAATTATGAGATTACTGTGTTTAGCAGTTATTTCTTGGTTGTTAGTGATAAGTGGAACATCATCAGTTTCAAAATGGAAAGAAAATTTCACACCCACGACACTGGCTGTTATTTGTTGATTTTATGGAAGCTCTTTAAATATCTCCTCTGGCATATTAAATGGATTACTAGCATCACGCAATTGTCGTCTATGCATTCAGAATTGCTGAATAGCCGCGTCCACACCGGGCGCACGGCCTCGCGCGGCAGCCTCGCGAGCCAAATGCTCGGTCGGTGTGTACGTGGCTCGCGCTGTCTCAGGCGCCGAGCCGTCGGATGTCGATAAACGGGACGTACTCAAAGGTGCCTCGGTGTGCGCTGTGCGTTCGATGTGGACGGTGCTTTTTCGGTTCACGAAGCAATTCTGCAGATGTGTTGTTTGTTAGCAGTTACGAAGCGACATACGTGTAAAATTATGTACAGTTTTATCATATGTCAAATCCTTTAGTAATGTATTGCCGTATTGATTGCGACGCTCATACAATTTCTTAACCCAAAAGCGCATTGGTCTTTTTTTAAATCGTGACTGTTTCTTTTTTCTTAAACAATAAGCTGCTATGAAAGTAGCTGCAGCAGAAATTATATAACTGTCCATGTTGGATGCTCGAGAACTTCTGACGGCTCGGCCTGTTTCGCGAGGCTCGCCTCTGTGTTTCTGGGCAAACTACTGAGGCTGCCTCACGAGTTCCAGCTCGCAAGCCATACATCGAGGCCGTGCGCCCGGTGTGGACGCGGCTATTTGCGTTTTTTCTTTCACGAGCCATACTGTCTTGTATTTCGTGATACACAATTGGAAGCGTCTATAGAAACGTGTAATTAATTTCGTAAATAGTACAAAATAATAATCTTCGAAAGTACTTTGAGGTTATTTGCGTTGTTGACAAACTTCTTTGAAGGTTCGCATTCGACAATAGTTCTGAATTGCTGGACTGGTCGACTGTCGCTGATCAACGTGAATCTCAGTGTCGATTCGACAATCGTTATATCGAAAGCAGTAAATCCCACTGCTTAACACGCGGCACGCTCGCTCCGGCGTTGTTGTGCAGGTTTACCAGAAGTGGCCATCGCCAAACGTAGCGTAGCACAACAGGCTGTAGCACCTCATCTACGTATCGGCGACCCGTTATCGTCTGCCGTACACGCAACAGTAGGTAAACTGTGTGCCTACGGGACCAGTCAATCGACGTGGACACGCTGTATAAGCTGTAGTTTTGACAGCTAAAACCTATATAAAACCAGCAAATTGTCATAATTATGACAGTTTGACAGGTTTTAGCTGTCAAAACTACAGCTTATACAGCGTGTCCATGTCGATTGACTGGTCCCGTAGGCACACAGTTTACCTACTCGCAACAGATTTGTATGTCCACCATGTGTAATTGTAGCTCATACCGTAAAGCCCTGCTGGCGGTGGCTATGGCGTTGTCGAATGCACCGCTCGAATTCACACTCACCACAGCCCCCGATGACCAAAAATTCCTACATTACCAAAGCTTAATTCCATTCTGGATTCGTCAAAAAATAAAATGTGCCTCTCTCTAGCAAACGCCCATCGTACAGTTTGCGTAGTGAGTACACCTTTCCTTTCTGCTGGTCAAACAGCTTCAAGTTTCTTTCAGGAGGACATGTGCATGTCTATAGAGGTGAAACCAAGGGCAGATCCCTGGTGTGCTGTGGCTACGAGGCACCGGCATGCCATGTTCATACTTACAACCATTCCTCGCTCAAACTCGCTTAGGTAACGCGAAAGGCCTTCCTACCTCCGCCTACGGAATGTTGCGCGTGTAGAAGCCGCTCAATAAAAAATGCGGCTATAGAAAAATTCCAAATTCGTTGCATCAACTTGTCTAGAGTAATCCTTTATGCATCGCTAAAATTTGTCACTTTTTTCCAAGAGTGTATATCTAACTGAAGTAAAACGAAATGATAATGAATAACACAGACTCATTTCATTGAATTCTGCAACTGAAACTATTAAGATAAAGCGCGTTATTGATGAAGACTTGAGGAGAAACGTTGGAATTCCACACATTCTATCCGATGTGTATGGTATTTGATAAATAATACATTTTGATGCGGTGACAGCATTCTTTGAAACTAGAAACTTTGTGAAATACACGGAGAGTCGAAACTGTAGAAGTTCTCGCCAGTTTTTCAATTTCATGGATTGTAAACATTTGAAAAATTAACTCCGCAACACCTGCACGTGTGTACATGTGAGGAAGTACCGGTAATATTTTTAGGTTTATTTTTCTGCAATATCGTAGTTTATTTCTTAGAAATTGCAGTTCAAATCGATATATGTATATAATTCGAAATAGACAGTGAGTTTCTAGATAGATAGATAGAGGGTAGACTTGTGGAAAAAGTTCGAATGACACTGAAAGATATAAAACGGAATGTGAGTAAGGAGGTTTGTGGGCAAATTATAGTTAAAACAGGCCACATCAGATTTTGTGTGTGGGAACGCTGCGATGAGATATCCGGGTTTTTTTGTTTTCTAATGTGTTGTGGGTGCTTAGTTGCAGTGACTCCGTAATCTGTATCGCTTGTCTGGCTATTACTGCAACTCTCGCGGTGTAGTTTTGTGTGTGTAAATTGTGTTCAATTGGCTTTGTGACAGCATCATATCGCCTTTTATGATGCCGCGCTGTTAATCACTTTGCTCCCAACAGCGAATGGCAAGTCGATCCGGGATTAAACTCTCTGAAAAAATGTTACCGTCCCTCCAGAGAATTGAACCCCAGCGCCTATCGTCCTCCCACAACGATAGCCAGCCGCCTAACCACTGCGTCCATCGATCCGTTTTATGTGGTTGGTATGTGAATTGGTCAGAAATGCGCAACTCGTAGAGAGGAAGGTTGCTAAGCAAAATGCTGCAATGCTGGAACAAAATAGCATAATGCTAGAAGGATATGCGGATACTAAGGCACGCATAAAGGATTTAGAAAGAAAATTGATATTAAAAGATGAGCTGTTGACGGAAATAGGACGGTCTGAGGATAAGGATCTGGTATTAACGCAGACAGTGGAGCGGTGGTCTGAGGAGCCAACTGACCAGCTTAGAGGGAAGGCTGAAAAGAAATCTCATGCACAGATTATCAAGAATAAATCAAAGCTGGTATCATCAAGAGGAATTTAGTTCAAAGAATCGACGTTGATGACCGCGGCTCTGTAACATGCAGTCGAGGGAAGTTCTGGTATAAATGAAATACAAGGTGCAGACGGAAAGGCTGAGCAAACTAGTAGGAAGTATGAATAGTCTGGAAGCAAAGGAGCCCAGGATACGGGCCAGAAAGATTCAGTTTACAGGTACTGAGAAGGGTTACACCTCAGAAACTCTCATTGCAGCAATCTGGGACCAAAACAAAAAAGTTAGAGACCAAGTGCAGATGGAAGACTTCAAAGTTGCATTGAGGGTTGTTAATAGTAAAACATGCAGGAATTTATACAAAGAGAATTGGGTGCCAGAGGCAGGAGATGATATCGCAGACATGTTTATCAAGACCTGTGAGGGTAGAACATATTTGTACCTCTTAACGGTATACATACATACGTTGAAGACCTGTAAGGACAGAGAAACCTGCGGAGAGTGCGGTGGGGTACATAGGAAGGATGAGTGCATGGTGATTAAGAAAGACTGCCCGGTCTGTAAAAGGGCAGGGGTAGTACCTAGGCAGCATTCAGCTTTTGATTATAGGTGCCCTATGTATCTAAGAAGATTTGGGGTTGACTAAAAATAGGGGGGAATTTAATGAGGAAAAACCGGATGGGGAGATGGGATTTATGAGCTTACCTGTGTTCGATGAAGGTGCTCGTTAGGTGGTGCCCTGAAATAGAAACAAAGAAGTTAAGTACTATTTAAATATTTCTATAAAAGAGAGAGAGATATAAATAGTTAGAAAGTTAGAAGAAATTAGTTAAAAGTTAGAAGATAGTTTAGTTTATTTTTTAAGCTAAAATTCTGTTAGTTAGAAGGAAGAAATTGATTTATTAACTTAGTTAGTTGGCTAGGTGCCTACGCAGGACTATCTGGATCTTTTCTTCCATTTCACTAATCGGTGTGCCGCACTAGTGTGTGGCGGTGATTAATTCAAAATTATACATGAGATGCTTACACCTTTCATTATTCTATTCTTATTACTAATTTCTACGTTTTACTAAGAAAATCATTATCAAGTTGCATTTCCGTGTATATTAGAATTAATATCCAGATTGCTGTAAACATCGCCTTCGAAGTTGTAAGCATCTTTTATAGGGTAGCAAGCAAGCTGTACTAAACGCTTGTCCTCGAGCTATCTCTGAAATATTAATAAGGAAACGCCGGCTTAGGAACGCGGCTGATCGTTTACAAGAATCCAGAAAAGCATCACATGCACGACGGCAACGATGTATTTGAATAATACACGTCACCGACTGCTAAAAGGGGCAATACCGCCGCAGAATAATAAGAAGACGGGGAAAGTTGGAACAAGAAAAGGCTGCGGAAGCGCAAAGGCGACACCTGAGTAATTGAAGGACGAAAAATAATTAAGTCATTAATTTGGCACGATTTAATTAGAATCTCGGTAACAAGAACTGTCACTAATGGCTTGCGGTGAAGAATGTGAGGCTGTTTGTAGTAGTGAGTGCGTCATATAATGGATTCAGAACACGTCTAACCGAAGTCGATTTTAAAGTAGCTCTTGAATCGCTAAAAGAAAGGGGCACCACTTCTCGATGTCAACAGTCGCGTTCACCGATTTAGTTGTAAGAGTTGATATCTCCATCATACGGCAACAACCTGCGTAATTAATTAGATACTCCGCACGTTCACGTTCGAATTTCTTCATGACGAGTTTAATATCACTTTTACGCATAATACGAGAGATTACAGGAGTGAGGTAGAGATAATCACGTGTTATTGGAAGAAGATAAGTTGAAACAGATCTTTATTTTTTCTTCCTTCTGGCACTTCCTACCATAACTATCAAATCCTTTGCAAAACCTGAATTGAACCTTGTAAATATCTGCAATAAATTGATGACGAAACTTATTCTTATTTAAACTCAAACTGCTTAGATGCAATCGGTTTTTTCTTGGATGATTGTCGAAAATTAGTGACAATAGAAATGATTGCAGTCACATAGGGTGCCAAACATTGAGGTCAAGTGATATCAAAAAGAACTTCAGCTGGTTTAATCGTTGTTGGGCACGAATGCAGATATGTTTTTGCAAAGTTAGTCAACACAGCTTTACTGAAAGTCTTAATAAAGCATTTTGATGCCGTATTTCCATTACTTTTCAAGAAGTGAATTTTTGAATGCACCAAACATCGTAACTGATCCCCAAAGGCCACGATATGTGCACCATTCAGAAGATCCATCTTGAGTAGGCCATCGTAGAGGGTATTCCAAAACGTGGGACCCAGAACTGAACCTTGCGGAACTCCACTGCTTATTTCTCTTTCAGACAAATACGAGGCAATCATCAAGTCAGGTTTTTGTTAATACGTCTTGCCCTTATTTCCTCTAGTATTAACTGCCATGTGGCACTGGTAAAAGCGTTCTTTACGTACAATGTGATAACGCAGCATAGCCTTCTGTGTTTGTGGGAATAAGCGGCCACCTGCCTTGGAAATAAATTAGTGTATTATACGTTTAAATGACAACCACAGTAATCAATCAGGAGACAACGTCCCTACTAAATGTACTATCAATTACTCCCAACAATTCTGATTTCCTCTCTCGATAAAAGCACATGTTTGACCGCAAGTAAACATTATATAAAAGTAAACATTTCATTTAAACCATCCTGGAATATCGCAAACAAATTCGAAAAATAACAACAAACAAATTCTAATCGACCGTATCTATAGCTACTTCTGGGAATTCAGTAAAAAAAAAATACACTGACGATATGCGACGAAAAAAACGAGGAATACGCACATTAAAATTGCAAACGCAAACAATTTCGTATTATTCCGTAAAACTTTTATCCGAAATCTCTGCCTTTGTGTTTTTCCAGCTTTTTTGCAAAGCAGAAAGTTCCAAACCGTTATTTACTTTATTCCGTGGTTTTCGACGATTTGCGGCTTAAAGTTTACGAATTAACAATTTAAGTGGATTAGATGTTTTTAAAGTCGAATCCGAAAGAGACAGATTTTTCAGGCAGATATTTTCGAAGCTTATCTTCTTGCTATTCCGCGCTTTGAAGCGACACAATCGACGAGCTCTATAATGTACTTCATGTAAAAATAATTCTATTATCAACACACTATTAGACTCTTCTTTGTTTCAGCCTTTGAGCAATTTTCGCTCCTTTTCTTATGGTAATTCGATGTCCTACTTCGGAACAAATATCTTAAAACTGAATATTTTCTGTAATATACGGTGATTATTATAAGAGGGTGAAGTTTTCCAAAATTCAAAAGCTTCACACCAGACGTTTGTCGGAATTGTCTGAAAATATCTTCTCTTCTGATGAAGAGAGAAAACGGAGAACCTCAGGCAGTATTGGATATACCAGGCGGCCGTGACAGTTGTTCTTCCTGACAACATAACTTTGTTGTTTTTTTCTTCACAATCATAGGCTTTGGCTATTTTTTTGCAACTGCTGGCCTAGACCATGTTCCTTGTCATACAAATAACTTCTGCTACAACGATATTGCACAAACCATCTAATATGTGTTGTTAGATTCATAACGCAGCATGATTATTTGCCTGGTATAATTATGCGAATTTAGATAAATGATCATAATTTTCCAGTTTATTTCGAAATGCTTGACTGTTGTGGTAAGTGCATGATAAGAAACCATCTTGAAGACAGTTCTGCCAAAGTGGCTTCTGCTTGTGTCGTTTGACGAGTACAGTGACAATCTTTTCGGTTGGAATCTGTTCCAGCACACCCCGTGCTTTGTTTTTACCTTGATATATGAGAATATATGATGGTAATATTATTGAAAACGACCAAGGTAGTGTGATATTAGGGTCGGAGTATTAGAAACCCTATAAAAAAAAGTCTTCTTTTCCTTTCTTCTAAAGTATTCGAAAATGGCAGTTGGCGACATCTTGATTTTGGTTCTTTAATTATTTGAAAACGCTTTTCTAATTAGACTTCCTCCATTTCTTAATCAGGGAGCGAGTTAGATCATGCTGAATGAGTTAGGTCTTATTGAGGTCAACTAACTATTTCTTACCGGCTTATGAGTGAGCCGTTCCATCAGCTGACGAATAAACCCAGATTGTTCGAGAACTTTGTTAACAGAAATTATATGAATACTTCTGCAGGATTACGGTCAGTTACTTGCAGTTTATTTCATCGGGTTGTAATTAGATTTTTCGGAAAGTTGTTTTTTTTTCACTTTGTGGTCATCACCGACCAGGCCTTCCGTCTGTTCGTTGTCATTATTGTTTTGAGCCCTTCAGGCAATATATCTTTTTTTAATTGATAAGCAACCGATTAAAGGCACAGGAGCCGGTATTTATGGTCTCAGCCCAAGACATGAGATATCTTTAAGTCTGGGAGAGAAAGCAACGCTCTTCCAGTCAGAAGTATTCGCTATTGCATCCTGCGCAGAACTGATTGCGAAGGCAGGCTGCACGAAGAGAAAAATAAACATAATGACTGATAGTCAGGCCGCTATCAAGGAAGTTATGAATCCTCTTACCAGGTCAAAACTGGTTAAAGACTGTAAACAGCACCTTAATAAACTGGCACAAGACAACAAGGTGTCTTTGATCTGGGTGCCCGAACATATTAGAGGCAGTATAGTAGTCGATGAACCAGTCCAGGAGGTTTCTAGGAATCACAAGGGATTCTATTAGAAGGGCGATTTGGTCTTGCTTAGACAAAGAAAGAGAAAGGAAATGGAGGTGGACTGAGGGTCAACTCCATACTAAAGCGCTAATAGGGGACGTGGACGCTAAGTAGTTCAGACCATGATTGGGTTGATAACTGGACACTGTCCCTTAAGGAAGCATCTATGCAACACCGGTCGAGTGAGCAAACCCTGGTGCAGAAGATGCGAGTTACAGAAGGAAACCAGTTTACATGTAATCTGCACATGTGAAGAATTGAAGGTACTCAGGCAGAAACATTTCGGAAAGGATCTACTGGAGCCTTCGAGGGTACTCAAGTTTCCAGTGGGCAAGTTACTGGACTTTATAGAGGACAGTAAACTTCTGAACTGGAAATGAGGGCTTCAATAGAGATGGTACAAAGAACACCCAGCTCAAATTCCTGGACTATGGGTGTCCAACCCTAACTGAATAGAATAGAGAATAGAACCGATTTGAACAACGACTATCCGCAACTGGGCCAGCGACTGAATGATATGATTGGTATAACTGTGGGTAGGTTTCGAAACTTTTGTCAGTGTAGCCTGATATAGTGCTTCTTTCCCAAAAATTATATGCAAGCATTACATGCAAACTTCTTCATTAATACCCACTTTAAAATAATATAAAATCAAAGCTACTATTAATACTATAACAGCATTAAGCCCACGTACGGCATAAAAGAGTGTTAATGTTTGACGTTTAAGGCACAAGCAATAAATGTTAGCCAAATTGAATGATTGTGTCACATCTCACTAATTTCAATATCACCCTCATACCTATGCATTTGTGTCTCTCTGAGTTAGGCTTGGTTTTGCAGAAAATGCGAGGAATTGTTTACCTTCCACAAATTCGCCACAGCTTTTAATGTGTGGTTTAAAAGCAATACAAAGTAGAAACGCATAATAGTTAGCATGTTAAATCATATTTATCCTAACCAGACTGTCACTAACTCTAAATATTGGAGACTACACCTAAGCTATTGATGCAATTGATTTAATTATGTCTATACCGACTGGATTTGGCTATTATTTAAGCAAAAGCAATATATCAGGAAAAGGATCTCTCAATGGACACCCAAAGAAGAATGCAAAAACAGATGTAGAAAGATGATATCCCAAGAACAGCGGCAAGCAATATGTTTACGTTTTAGTCTGTCGAAAATAACGCAAAACAAAGCTGATTCATTTGTTTCAATGCTTAGCTTCCAAATATACCTAACATTATTTTAGAGAGGATAGTCAAAGAAACCAAATCAGGCATTTCATTTTCAAGTTAATGATGAAAATATTAGGATATGTAAAAAACTGTATATCTACCTTAAATGTACATATATGGTGCTATTCTGTGGGTGGCATTCTAAACACGAGAGAATAATAAACAGGCATTTGCGAAAAACGAGGCAAACACAATAGTCAATAAATAAATGGCTTGATCCGCTTTTTGAAGCTGGAGTCAGACGCAGCATTAAGATTACTGTGGTGTCTACCTACTATTTAAGTTATCTTTTTATTTATTTTATTTATTATTATTTATTTATTATTTAACCTACTCTCCTCTTAACACGTTCAATGCCCACGCCGACAGTGTCTACTAAACGTTGTGTAACGATATGGTTTCTTTAATTGAGCTCTGTATATCACAGGGGCACGTTTTTAAGATTATACACAGTATCTTGTATGCGTGGGCAGAAAAGTGGATGGTGTCTGCGTAGTTTATAGGCTGTGTTGTAAGAAATGTCGCACAATACTCTTCTACGGTCGTCTAGACCAAGGCGATCAAAAAAGAAGGTCAATATTTAACAGATGATGAAATAAGAGAGTTGATGTTCCTATTCGATTCCGAGGAAGTATCTTACGGAAAATCAGATAGTGACTGGAGCAGAGCTGAAGATATCGTTGGAAATGATTATCAGCCTGAGCAAGTAGGTAGTGATTTAGAAAAGGATATCCCGGAACATGTGAGAGAATAAGTGCCGTTGGAAACAATTATGAACTGGGTAGAAAATCCACCTAACCTCCAAAAGATTCCATTCACGGGTCGGTAACTAAAAAGTTGAAATACCAGGTGAGGGCAAACCCATTGACTTTTTCAAGCTTCTGGCAGGTGACGAGTTTTTCGATTTGTTAATTAGGCATACAAACAGTTACAATTGAATTTGTATTACTGAATGATGAAAACATTGGGCCATATTCACGAAGAGATGGCTGGAAATGAAGAAATAAAATTTCTTGGGCTTATATTCCTTATAGAGATTATTCAGGTACCAAGGCTCAGAGATTATTGGAGAACAAATCGTTTATATAATCTAGCTTTTAGAAGTTATATGAGCGTCAGATATCTAAGTGCTTGGGCAGCGAACGTGTTAATTGGATTCCAAGAAGAATTTTTTATCTTGCCTTGCAAACAAGGCTTCCACAGCTTCTATCACTTCTTTATTGGATAAAAATTTACGACCTTTTAAACTTTTTTCGCTGAGGAAAGATATGATAGTCGAACGGAGCCAGATCTGGGGCATGAGCATTGTCCTGCAGCAAGAAGTTTTGAACACGTAATTTCTTATAGAACCAAAATGTCTCCATTCCATCGATTGTTGCTTTGTTTTTGGGTCGTAGAAAGGTACCATCCATGTTCCATCCACAGTAAGCTGTTGCCGCTGATGATAAAATAAATTGTTTTTTGCACTTTAATCAACCAAGCAAAGTGCAAACTTTCTTTATTCGGCCATTTTCCCCAATGTTCTGATCTAACTATGATTCATTAGGCATAACAAATTGGGCAGATTAACAACTTTCTTCACGGTTCTGAAGCATTTTAAATAGAGAGGAGTATGATATAAAAAGAATTTTCTAAAATATGTAAATAAATTTTGTAATTTCCGGCAAACACGCAACTAATTTGTTGCCAATAGAAAACTAAAACGGCAATTCCCTAATAAAAGCATCTACGACAAAGATTGGGATCAAATTTGTCACATATAAAATAAAGTTCTCGTAGGCGGTAATTCTAGTGTGTCCCTCATTCTACCGCTTACAAGAGCTGGCAACACCCTTGTTGTGGAGAACAGCAAAAAGTCTATAGAGAAAAAAACGAACGGCGGTCACTAATTATGACGTCGTTGGGGAATTGCAGGCCTATCTCGTTCGCTAGCGCTGGGGGAAAAAATTATAAAAACCAACGAATTTATCTCAGACGAGATATTACTTTCGGCCCCTTTTTGTGTGCGAATTTTAGTGTAGCGAAGAACGCCGCCACGTTACGAATATAAATACGTCGGAAAAGTATAAATAAAATGCTTTTACCGAGTGGGAAAGCGGTCTGTCTTTTTTTTTTCTTCTTCGTTTATACACGAGAACGTGTAGGTAAGATTGAGCATCTCGACAAGAAAGAAGTAAAAAAATATTATCTGTTGACCTGGAAAATGGATGTGTCTACGTTTATCATTCTCTAAACGCAAAAGGAAAGGACTGTGTGTGCCTGTATGCATATTTTTGGATCGTCCTGTAAATTAACGGTGATGATAACATAAATTTTTTTAATCAAGAGAACCAGCGAATTTAAATTTAGCAAAATTTGCAGGATTTATTTTGTAGTCTAAATCATCATGTACAAATGGTTGTAACAGTTAACCAATGAATTAATAAGAACCGAGAACTAACACAAATATTATCAGCGAAATGAAAAAGAACCACTAACCTAACACCAGTATTTGTCTATAATATTTATTTAAGTATATAGTAGTTAGAAATTATGAAGCTCTTCGAAATATTGAATAAGGTGATGGAAGCAGGAAACAAACTCTGCACTTCTGCTTACCTACCGCATATGCACGGAAATGCAAAGATGCAGTAATATTAAATCAAAACGCAATGGGAGTTTGTAATGCATATTTACCCCGGCGAGTGCTCTTTGTATCTAAAAGCAAATTTCTCTAGCAAATACAAGTTTCCTGGTATAATGGTCCATTTGTTTTTAGTAAAGGACTAGTCGTAGATACAATCTGGTGGAACTAAAGCTTCTTACTGAATAGATAAAGCAATGAAAAGACGTAGTAGAGCTTTTAGTGTTATTATCAATGCTACTACATCTAACTAAAACTATTGCTGCAACTAACGAAATTGTTAACTGCAGTGTATTGTCTGCAGTATATTTCTGATAAAATTTCTCTCTGCTCTAAACTCCTGTTACATTACACTTACACTCGGAATACGCGATTGACAAAGCAATCAGGATCTGTAGAGAAATGTCCGGTAAAACGTGAGGCCTATCTAACTTATGTGGTAAAGATATCTCAAAAGATACGGGCATTAGAATTTGAAGAGAAACCGGATGACCCCCTCTGTCAAGGGCAGTTTCAGTAGCCTGCACAAAAATGGATCAGTGGACAACCGCTTCACATGCCACCAAGACTAATTTAGAGATTGTGTTGGAATGCTGCAGAAAGCTTGAGCATTTGTCGGAGAAATATGACAAAGTGATAACAAGGTGGGTACCAACCCACTCAAAAGTCAAGGACAACGAAAGAGAGATCTTGTCGTGTTTCCTGAAAATTTTGCTGACAATTTTTTGATAGAATTTATCTCAGGATCAGCTTCAAATCTGCCTAAAAGCCCTATTTATTATTTCTTAATATATGTATTTTTTGACCTTTATGTACTTATCTTTATATTCCGGATTATTCCTTCATTATTACTTGTGAATATAATTAAAATTCGATATATCAATGAATTCTTTGTTTTTTTAGATAATTTTGTTGATAGGCATGGCAATTTATATTTATATTATTAGTAATTTGACACATATTAAATGTCAATTTCTTCCACTGAAGAAGTTATTTAACGAAAACATATTATTATACATATGTTATGGAATAAATTGGTATTTAATTATTTATTGTTTTATTGACCTCTAAGTGGAAATAAATCCGGAATATAAAGATTTATTATTTCTTTATTACAAAATACCAAATTTTCGCCCAAAATATGTAGGCTTCATCAGGGTACACTATCGAACAGAAAAAACTAAATGCAAGTCAGTCAAGGAACATTAAAACAATAAATAAATTACTTAGGCAAAGTGAAATATCATAAGTTTAAAAATATAAAAAATATTAAGGTCGTCATGATCACGAACGTACGAATGAGATGTTAACAGTTGGCTAAATAACATAAAACAACACAAAATAATGAAACAAATTCAACATATTTAATTAAAATTTGAAAAAAAGTTCGACGAAAATTAAATGACCATTAGACATAGAGTGAGTATTCCTCCCATCAGTACTTTCGTCATTACTTCATTTATTATATAATATAGAGTTCTCTTGGTGCCCGATGCCTTTGAAAGCTTTAACAAACCAATTAAGCCATTCGAGCTTGTTATGCAATAAAGAACCAACTGAAAATAATGCGTTTAGTAGGAAAAGGTGAAAAGATGTTTGTTGTTGTTTTGCCAAAAACAATAACACAGACTTGGTTGTGTCTGGCCTAACACAATTTATCAGTTTATAAACAAGGTCCAAAAAAGCATTCACAACACGGTAAGCTTATCTCTAACGATGTATGTATAGCAACAGTTTAATAAAGAGTGCAGAAACGTAGAACGAATTCTGAAAAGAAATAGCGATATATCGGTGACTAGTTTTCTCTCGACTTTGATATTTATCTCAGATTTTATTATTTTGGAATATTCTTGACCAAATTACAGAAAAAACAGATCCATTTGGCAGTAGATCGCAAATGAAGAGATTTGACAAGTTATCATTTCCATTTTGGAATAAATTTTCGGAACACATTATGACATTCCTGTTATAATAAGACTCTGTTTAGTTTAAGAATCATGACCGAATATGTCTTTGTAGACAATGAATGATTCATCAAATACTCCTCTGATACAAAACGAAGAAAATTGTTCTGCAAGAAACATTCAAAATCTACAGTAGAGTTCGAAATCTCATATTGTTGATGTCACAAAAAAGTGTCTGATAACGACAAAGGGCACTTTCTTGCATTACTAGAGGTAAACTTCATTTATAAAAACATGCATGGACAAAAAATGTCAAACCACCGAACATAGGAGGAATCTTGACAAGCATAGTTTTCTAGAACTTCCTCAATTAAGGAAATTCTAGAAAAACTATGCTTATCAATTAATAAAATTGCTGTTTGCAGAGAATTGTTTGTATAAACATTTTCACAACAACAATAAAGTGAGTTGCTGGACCTGATAAAATGACTGCAGAATAAATATGTACATATCAATAAGTCTATGCTGAAATCAGAAAAAGCAGTTTTCCATATTTGGTTGGAAGGATAACCAGATCAAGATATCCAAGTTAGTTCGTGAAAATAATGACACTTTTAAAATATATATTGGAAGAAATTCGGTTGAGCTTAATTTTTATTTTGCTTCTGGCTACAATTTCTAAAAGAAAAGGAAGACTTGTTTAAACCAAAATAATTAAAAAACAAATAAAAAATAGAAAAAATGACATTTTGAACGAACAAATTAATTAGGTAGAAAAAAGAATTTGAACCATAAACACTACACAGCTTTTATAAAGACCGACAACTTCAAGTACCCATATTTCTACTAGACTAAAACTATTGTCGTCTCAAAGAAAAGCGATATCAATCCCTAAACTTTTACATTGTTTTGAACATAAAAATTAAAAATTTTTAAGATGTAAAGTTAAAAAAGTTCAAGGTTGCGAAAGCACTAGAAAAAAACACAAAAGGGATAAGTTTCCAAAGCTACCTGATGCAAAAATTCGCGGAGCAGTATTTGTCAGTCCACAAATTATGCAGCTTTTCAAAAATTAACATTTTTAAACGTGCCATGAACGATTTAGAGCCGGCTATATGAGCTTTTTTTAAAAATACTTGAAAACATTTCCTTATCGTAGCTAACTTCAAAAGGAAAGAAGTCCAAATTTTGTCCTGCTAATTTATGAAAAATTAGTGATTAACAGGAAGAAAGATTCCATCAAGATGTTGCAGAAATGGGAAACGATATCAGCGTATGTGGGATCTTATCATAATGGGAGATTATATTACTAGTTTGTCATTGGAAAAAAGCAGCAACCAACATAAAAGGAAGAAAAAATCTATTGCTGGAAAACTTTAATATTTTAAGAACTTTCCACAGGTCGATCAGAATATCATGGCAGTCGGGTTCTGCGTATATATGTGAAGTGCGTGCAAGCGCTTTTCCAAGGCCGAACTGTTGTTCCTGGCCCCTATTTTGATCTGGGTTCGGCTTCATTCTAGCCGGGAGGTTTGATTTTTTTACCTGATCCTCTGACAAGCGGTAGAAGGATGGTATTTATCAACTATCTGTGACTATGCATCCTCCATGGCTAGAGTTCTCCTGATGTGGACTTTAGGCGAAGGTCTGCGCAGGTCGAGGTCAGCTAGTTGGCCAATTAGAGAGTTCCCTGATCTTCGGATACCTTCCAAGGATTTAGTCGCGCGTTGGAGGACATGGTGTTTGAGTGCTGGAACGGATAGATCTTCTCGCAGCTGTTGATTTCTAATGAACCACTGGGCACCAGTCATAAGACGGAGGATGCGGTTCTGTAGAACCTCCAGTCGTTTAAAATTCGTCTTAGCCATGCTGGACCATGCAAGGGCTCCATAAGTGATAACAGGTCTTAGGAAGGAGTAATAGATTAATATCTCGATCTTCAGAGATAAAGTTGACTTAGGGCTCCAAGGCAGATTAAAGTCCCCCACTAGGATGTTGTCCGGAGGAGGGCGAAGTCTTCTGGTAAATCTGACAGCCACGCACTTGGAGTTGTTGATCTTGAGGCACCATGTTGAGGCCCATTGGAGAATATCATCCAGCGAGAGCTGTAGTCTTCTCCGTAGAAATTCTTCGTCTCTAGAAGATGTAAAGATGGTCGTCCGCGTAGATAATGTTTGGGAGGGTCGTTCATAAAGATCAACAAAAGACTCGGGCCTAGTAAGGAGCCCTGCGGGACACCCGCCGCCATTGGACGAGTAGACGAAATATCCGAGCCATAACGAGTGGAAAAAGTTCTCTTGGAAAGGTAAAAGTTTATTAACCGCGCCATATTTGGATTTATTCTGCAACGTCATACTTTACCCAACCGCTCTAACTTACGCGCAACTGCCATGGCATTCTGGTCGACCTTTTGTGACCTTTTACTTTGCTCTTTTCTAATTGTAGGTTCATTGCTTGATTCTTTAATTCAAGGAAGGTTCCATTAATGTTCCTGATAAAAATTATACATAAGTGTTAACAATTTCGTAGATTTCTATAAGCTTATAGCTTATTGTTCGGTATTAGTACAACTAATTTGTACTGGGAACGAGGGGGTGGGAGTATTCTTCTGTCATTTCACACATATAACCAGTTGAAACAAAACAACTTGAAAAAATAACACAATTTAATTATATCTTAATCCAGTAGGCTTATATGAATTCAAGGAATGTGACTATTGCTCACCACATGTAGTAGATATAATAAGCCATCGTTAGTGAATCACCATTTTAAACACGATCATTAAATCGTTTTACCTAATTCTGACGAACCTCAATAAAGTTAGGCTGATAGTAAAGTTATAAACAAGAAAAATTGCAGATAATACAATATGCATTATCTTTAGATTTATTTGTTATATTTTAATTCATTTCATGTATGTATTATGACTTATTCCTTTATCGTTGTACGATACTTTGTATTAATAAATATTATGATTATTATTAACTTCACTGAGTTGAAACAGGGTAACAATTATTTTGCCTTTAAGTATATGAAATCTTTCCAAACAAAATACCAAACGGAAATAACTTTAATATAGTATGGCTGCAAAATATCGCTTACTTTCGTAATTGTTCTGACGCGATAATAAATCTTTCTGAATAGTTTACCTCTATTTGCGCTATTACTCATTCTAACAATAATAAATGATCTGATCACAAGAGAGTAACTGCCAAAAAATGTTTAACTTCACGAGACCTACATTATATGCAATACAAATGCTACTGTATTAATAACAATTACTTTAAACATGCGTTAGAACTTTACTTGTAGGAGACAACATTATAGGTGTATATATGTGAGAGAATTTCTTTAATTGAACATCTCTAACTTTAGAAGTTTTCATGTTATTATTCTTGTCGCAGCTATAACAAATCGAACATAACGAAGTGCTAAAATTACCATTATCTCTTCATTCAATCACGACCTACTTTGAGTGGGCATTCGTAATACGCCAAGTAGAATTTATTGTTCTAGGAAACGACTTAAACGCCCATAATAATTAATATAGATCGCGCGTACGATGAAAAATATATATCATGCTCTAGAGCAGAGCAGATGAACTCGCATAGACTTGCGATGAATATTGATTAAGACATTTTGCCTTTAAACTTCATGCAGCCGGTACGATTACTTTATTACTAGGCCATCGCAGAAGGCGGAGATGAGAGTGAACGTTCGGAGGGAACTCAAAGCGGTGAGAGTTCGAAGTCATTTGCATAAAAGGAGGCGAAGTTACGAAATGAACTACTGCGGATGGGAACTACAGTAAGACTTACATATATACGTTTCCTAACATCGCTTCTTATTATTATAATGTGCTGAAGCCGATTTAATTCTCCTTTTTTGTTTCGCAAATTAATTATAGATGAATTAGTACTAATTTGTTTACGCATGGTGTTCAGAGTGGCATTAGCTAGGGTTATATCTTGGCAGCCATTCTGAGTTATACAGTGTGGTCATAAAGTTTGGAACCAAGCTTATAACCGCATTATTTTACATTTTTAGGAAAAACGCTCGGACAGGTAAATTTACTTTTTTTAAACGCCATCTTTTGACATACAATTTTTTTCTATGACGTCATTGGTTTTTAGAGTGATGACGTCATCAACTCTTTTTTTAAATGGCAACTGAAGTTAAATTTATTGTAACAGTTACCGTAAATTTTCAAAATGGACCCCACCAACCAACTGACACGCACTTTTTTGCAAGATATTTCTTTATGACATTCTTTTTTCTTTTTATACAAATTATGTAGAACACTAATATTTTGATATTGTTCCTCTGGCGACAACATTGTTGAATTATTTACTTCTATTTTTGACGTTAAATTTGCTAGACATTGCGTAAAAATTGTTCATTTTCGCTAATATAAAAAATGGCACATTTATCTGAACGAGAAAGAATCGAAATTTTAATTATGGTTGGGTATGGGGACAGACAAAGAACGCATGCAGAAGCATGCGAATTGTTTAACCATGAACATCCTAATAGACCTCCAATTGCCAGATCTACGGTGATAAAACGAGTTGAAAAGTTTACCGAAACTGAATCCGTAAAAGATCAACCACGGCAAGGTAGACCTCAAATAGGATAAGATGTGAAATTAAATTTGCTTCTAGAAGCAGAAGAAAGGCCTCATGTTTCCACCAGACAACTTGCGTTAGCCAATCAGGTGGCTCACCCATTTGTCGTCAACTTATTTAAAAAAGAACACTATCATCCTTACAAAGTGCAACTTGTACAGGAATTACATGTGGATGACGAAGATCGTCGACTGCAGTTCTGTGAAGACGTAATGTTACATTGTGACCAAAATACAAATTTCTTGGAAAACATCGTCTTCTCTGATGAAGCTACGTTCTGCCTAAATGGATCTGTTCACCACCATAATTGCAGATATTGGTCGCAGACCAATCCGCATTGGACTCAAGCGTGTCGTACTCAGCCCAGAGGAAAAGTTAACGCATGAGTTGGAATGATTGGACGACGCATTTTAGGACCATATTTTTTTGACGGAAATTTGACTGCTGTGCAATATTTAGAATTTTTAAGATTTACACTGGTTCCAGCGCTCGCTGTTATTTTCCCAAATCACGAGGATGGTGATGTACCCCATCCAAATACTTGGTTTCAACAAGATGGGGCACCTCCCCATTATGGTGTAGAGGTTCGCCACTATCTTGACGAAATATTTCCTAATAAATGGATTGGACGGAGAGGCGCCGTAGAATAGTCACCTCGTTCTCCTGACCTGACTCCGTTAGACTTTTTTTTGTGGGGTTATTTGAAATCGAAAGTGTATTTTAACAAACCGAACAATTTAGAAGATTCAAAACAACGAATTCGCGTAGAAATTACACAAATATCACCAGACATAATTGAGGCGAGTATACGAAGTGTTTACACTCGGCTGGGACAGTGTCAGTTGGTTGGTGGGGTCCATTTTGAAAATTTGCGTTAACTGTTGCAATAAATTTAAGTTCAGATGTATTTTTTAATTTTCTACAAAAATAAAATTTTCTTATTTTTTTTTAATTTATATTATTTAAAAAAAATTGTGATGCAACATACCAATTGTTTTATATCACTATTTGGAGGATATAAAGATCTACCAAAAACGATAAAAAAATGCCATTTAAAAAAGGGTTGATGACGTCATCACTCAAACATTGTATGTCAAAAGATGGCGTTTTAAAAAAGAAAATTTACATGTCCGAGCGTTTTTCCTAAAAATGTAAAATAATGCGGTTATAAGCTTGGTTCCAAACTTTATGACCACACTGTATATGTACATACTGCATATACGATAGTTATAGGCTATCAACTAATTTGGTGTAAATATTAGCTACTGATATTTCACCAATAATTACAGAATGCAACATCGTAACCTTAATCGTAAAACCTGTATGTGCTGGTACCGACCTGTATCATGTAATGCAGGGCGATGCTACTTCCGACCTTGCTCACTACAGAGCGTGGGGTTGGAATTAGTTTATTGTTGCAGGTATTCTGCCGCGTTAGGCATAGAAGTCGTATCTAAATTTTTTGATAATTTTGACTAAGCATATCTACATAAAAGTCGTATCTGTTCTTTTTATACATATAGTTTAGTGGTTAAATATAGTCGTATCTACCAAATGGCTTCATTTGTTAAGAGTTGTTGGTCGTTTCTGCAAATGTTAGAGCAATATGTCGTATCTTCAGCAGTTACGACATAATTTCTTAACAACGGGCTAGGTTAATGCAACCACTTTAGTGACAGATGTTTTTATAGTGACGTTTTTAAACTGCAAATCTGCTTTGATATATACCAAGTGTTGATTGCATTGTTGGTAAGTGACATATTGTGTTAATTATAATATATTAAATAAAAACGTATTTGTGTTGGTATGTATAGGTTAGGTAATGGATCCCAACAGCAGATCATTTAAAATGTTATTAGCAATCTCAAAAAAAAAAAAGGATTACACATAGAAAGGAACTCTACGCAAAAGGAGAAGGTATGATACAACTCTAGCTGAAAGAAAACATATGAATTGAAACATGCATTGTAGTAAAATGCAGCCGAAAATGTGCCCAAAAGATTAACGAAAACAGGCAAATGGAGATAAATAAAGAATTTTGAAAGTTGAATATCAAAGAAAAAAGGAACTTCATTTTAAACAATGCATCGCAAGAAACCACAAAGAGGAAAACTACAGGTAATTTTCAAGATTCAAGAAGATCTAAGACTGTTTTTTACTTTTTAAAAGACGAAGAGGGGTGTAAACAAAACGTATGCAAAACTTTCTTTCTTGGAACCTTGGGCTTCGAAAGAGAAAATGATAGAGTAATTAGGGATGCACTCAGCAAAACTAATTTAGGGGTAACAGCAAAACCAAACCTGCAAGGAAAAACGTGATATGATAATAAGGCATGTAGAATCTTTTAGACCAATAATAGCTCACTATCGTCGAGAACAACCAACAGAAGATACCTACCCAGTGATATTAATATCATGTTTATGAACAATGATTTTAAATCAAAATATCAAAATATTACATTTTCCTATTATTTGTGAGGTTGTCAGCAAACATCAAAGTATCTTTTGTCAAATTAGGTCATGAGAAGTCTGCCGTTGTGAGTCGTGTGATTTACATTCAAAGGCAACTTCGCACAAGAAGGAACTCCCGGAGGACAATTGTGAAGAGTGTAGCAAGTTTGCTGCACATCAAATAAAATATATTTGCGCTCGAAAACAGTACCAACAAGATTCGTCCCTGAAAACAACCGATGGGCCAGTGGTGATATCAGCAGACCTACAAAAAGTAATTATGTTGCCTAGACCGGAAATGTTTAAAGAAGTTATATCTACACCCTCGAATAATTGCTGTCAATCAAAGTTTCGTTGTAACTGGCAAACATTCATTGCCAACAGCTGTCATTTGGCATGAAACAATTGCTGGAACATCAAACGAAGACAGCACGTTCTTTGCCTTTTTATTTTAATTTCGAGATACAAAACAAACAAATGTGGTTGGATAATTGCGCAGACCAAAATAAAAATTGAACTTGAACTACACTGAAATAAATACTTTGAACCAGGGCACACTTTTATGGCGGTTGATTCATTTCACCACCAAGTAGAGCAATCCCTAAAGAAGATGGGTAAAATATACGATTTTGAAGACTTTACCGAGGCAGTGAAACTTGCTCCAATTAATATAAAAGTTATTAGCATGGATATACATATTTTTTTTTAATTGGGAGAATGGGATTGGGATGTCCCATTCTCCCATACAAACTAAATAAAATTACTCCTAGACCATATCTGAAAGAGATGGTTGAAATTAGATTTTCAAGAGGAAAAAAAAACAAGTTGTTTTGAAACCTAAGCCCAAAACGGTTCCCAGAGGAATTATTAAAGAAAGGAGAGATTTAATAGTATCAAAACTAATAAGTATCATGCCAAAAAAACGACAACAATTTTATGAAGAGCTACCCATTTTATTTGTAGAAGAAGAGAATGCTGATGAAAATGAAACATAACAGTTTTGTGCGTTATTCACACTTTTTATGTGATTATTAGTAATAATAATAATAATAATAATTTGCGTTAGGAGGACCGCTGACAAGATCTGAAAAATCGAAACCACATAGTCCGGTTCTAATACTTGATCTATTATTATTGCACTCGTTTGCAGGGCGACTCCCAATAATATAGCACGAGCGCCAACTACAGGCAATTTTTGGTTAGACAGGAAGTGCATTGTTCCTCTCATTAGTCAATCCAAAATTGTTTCGAAGCATTAGATGCCCTCTCTCATAGCCTTCACCAGAACTGCTGCTGGTATTTATCGTTTCCATAACTGCTTTTTTTGGTGAAAGGCATTTTTCCTTTTTTTCTGAATTTTCATTTTCTTCGCTTATAAGCTGTGCTTTTTAATATAATAGATCCTACATTCATTAGTTTCATTCATTAGTAGTGGATCAACATTCTAGATATTTTTGGGAGTGGTTGAGATTTTACAGAACTGTGGGCAAACGATCTTCCGATAATGTTTGTGCTGATACTCGAATAGTAGCAGAAGTTTTCAAAGTTGAATTATGATTGTGAGGTTACATACTAGATCTTATGGATTATCAAAATCAATTATTTGCTTAGTTTGCAAGGTGTGGATCGTCAAACTAGTTATTACCACCAAGTGAGGGAACTGAATAAGAAGTGTTCTGTAGGACGTTGGAATTCGTCATGCGGGGGTTGGTCTGTTATTTCAGCTGCAGATGTATCAATTTATGCATGCGGTGGAGAAGGAATTACCACGTTGTGTCTCGCTTTTTTTATATGGCTCAAAAAAGCTGAAACCATCAGAAAAATTATTCCATCCTAGTCCAGTCAAGATCATTACAGGCAAACCCAATTCCAGGAGGCGCACTAAACGTGTTAATTCAAGTTTCAAGCTTGTTCAGCTGAAGATGGTATCCCTTGGTACGTGAGAAACGTCCAGCTGAGTATAGATCTAGGACCACTACATCTTCAAACCCGCTAATCTCACAGCTAACAAAATCGTATTTGGACAAACTACCCCCCAAAGTGAAGATAAGGTGAGTTTTGGTCATAGCAGATCAATAGGATGTTGAGAGGACTAATACCTACCTCTAACCGGAACATGGACCGGAACAAAGGGCTCATAAGTTACAACTAGAGACAAAAGAGCTCATATCTGAGACAAAACTGCAAAGGGAAGCCAGTTCAGCCCTAGAAAGAGCAAACTGTACCAGAGGAAGATTTCTTATCCTAAGAGCGAAGTAACGAAGTGCAGACAAAAAGTTTTATCAAAAATTAAGAACTATCAAATTTTATTCAAAGAATTTTAAACGAACAAAATAAAGCTGAATACCATTTGACAAAGGACTAAATTCAAAAAGTTACAACTCTTCCTGTATTATGCCCTGCAGTGCATGATTTCCATTGCAGACTTATAAATGCGAACGAGCGCAAAAACACATTATCTTTGCCGAGATTCTCTTAAATATTTTCCCTTGTACGCCTGAGTGGTACTTATGCCACCACACATGTATTTCATGCTCCGCAGTATTTGCTCTAGTTTGCTTAAGTTCGTTCAGTAATCGTTCCTTTCATTGTAAACTCTTTAAACCGGAACTGGCAACTACAGAGCCCTGAACAACATGGAAAATCCAGTTTAGCAAGTTCAGCCTGTGTTTCGCTATTATTGCGCGAATGTATGCTAGTTTAGTGTAATGTAATTAGACGGATTTAGCGTTCATACAAGAGATTTGAAATTTCGCAGTTGAAAAATGAAATGTTCTCGTTTAAAAGTACGATATTTACAGAATGGTTTTTGTGTGTTCATACGAAGAAAATTGAGTACTTTCTTAATAAAGATACAAGTAAAAACGACAATATCAGTTGACATAACCGATTTGGTGAAAATTCAGGTAAACTTTTAGAAAGGACCACTTCTTGTTGCCACTGCATTCTACATGTAGACGCTGCTGACGTCAGCATTTCATCTTTAATACCATATTTCGACTTGGGCTAGAATGTGATGGCTACATGTTGATGCAGATGTTCCAACGTTCTTGTCTACCAACACCATTAATATAATCCTCTCTTCTTTGCCGATTATCATGCTATAAGGCCTACTTTATAAACCATATAAAGAAACTAACAATATTATCACCAAAAGACCAAATGTAAACTAATTCACTCAATAACTCTTGAAAGACTTCTTGCAAACAACGGCAGTGCAAATTATTATTGAAGATAGAGAGCAGGCTTAATTTTGGCAAAATTAAAGAGCACAAAAACAATGAAACGGAAAAGGCCAAAATTTTACTTGCAACCCTATGAGTTCTTCCTTCTTAAGGCTGCATTTTGACTTCTAGTTAATGGCGAACTTGAAAATATTTCTATAATGTTTAACATTTTTTCTGACCAACAGCAACTTTCTTATTACATATTTGTGGGCGCCATATTTGATTTTCACAGTTCAGTTCTCCATATTTCAATAAAAACTTGAATGAATCAATATCTACACGTGAGTTGACCTCCAAATTGCCAAGTGTGGGGAGTTTTGCATGGAGCTAAATTGAAATCGTTCATGTTAGCCACAGTTTACTACCGGGCTATAATTTAAAGTGATTAAAGCAGTGTAACTGGATAATGGTAAAGCTAAAAAACGATGATTTTTTTAGATAAGATCGTCTGGTGTGATGAATCAAAAATTATAAATTCTGGAATGTTAAACAGAAAAACGAAGCACTATTAGACAGTTAAATGGGCATTTTGGGAAATCGTCTCATATTAAATAGGGAAAGATACCTTTACCTTTTTCGCGTATCCGTATTTAATTTAATATTATTTTAATTCAACTACAGTATATCAGAAATCAGAAATTGATCTAGAGTTTCCAGAGCACTGGATAAATAGTAGAGCTATATGGTATGATTGGCATGACGAAGAGATGGTGGCCCACAAAACACGAATGTAATTATTTTCATAATCACAAACCACAAGAATATTCAAGAATCCACAAAATCCATAAAATTTAAAAACTTAACTTTAGTGAGATATTTGGCTTCAGTTTGATTAAAGCGACACCAAAAAATGTTTCTCTCTATTGAAGTTCCAGAGTCTGGTGTCACTCAAGGAGCACAGTCGGCAAATTAAATCGAATTTGAAGAACAACTTCGTATACCTTGATTCGAGGCTGCCTAACTGCGAGAGTTTACTAAATCGTTCACTTAAATTACTTTCTCCTATATATCTTTCAAAGAGAGTTGATCCATTTTATCATCATGAAGGTGATGATAAGTTAGTAGGCGTTTTGTTCTACTGTCCCAATCTAAGAGGAATTTGTTATTTCTTATTAATTAGTTGTCCCAATTCATAAATTATATGTTAGTGGTAGTTTAGAGTCATGGCGAGGAAAATAAGGCACTGATTACTATCAAGGCAGACTATTGGGTTGTGCCTACCTTGATTTAACTTTACTCAAACAGGTTAGTTCCGTCAATCAGGTTTAAAAGCCTGTTTAGTAAATCTTTCTCCACTGGTAAATCAAATGTTCACTTAGTGCTACGCATTCGAAGAAGATATGAGAGGCTGTTTTCTCCTCCTCATTACAGAGTCTGCATAGGGGTTCATCTTTATGGATCCCCATCTTGTGCAGGTGACCTCTTAGACAGCCATGGTCTGTTAATAGACATGTTACCGCCCTAAGCTAAGTCCTGTTTAATGCAAGTAAGTCAGCAGTTAATTGTTGTGACGGTCATTCCATCATCCGTTTGCTGTACCTTTGTTCAGCTACATGGTTCCAATTTAGTTGGTGTTGTTTTATAATCTACTCATTATTTGCATCGCAAACTGCACTCTTTGTAATACCTAGACCTGGCTCCGGCCCAGTAAATTTTATTCGGGGATCCTACCTCGCTAGCTGGTCTGCAGGTTTATTGCCCGCTATAGTCCTGTGTCCCAGAACCCACACCAAGATGTTGTTTTTTCTGGCCAGAACAGTTACGTTTTGCAGATATTCCCACCTCCTTTGGAGGCTTTATAATAAGATGCTAGAGCCTTTAAGGCTGCCTGACTGTCAGAGAGAATGCAGTTCAAGAAAACTTTGAAGGGTTTATCGTAGGAAGTCCAGGCACCATAATAGTTTTCATAGTCTTCATAATAGTTCTTAGTCACTGGACCAAATAACAAAAATCGTAAAAAGTGGTATTGCTCTTGCGAATCATGGCTTCTGAAACTATTCCATTATTGGTGTCAGTTTCTTATATTATGACATCAAATCAGCAATTATTTTTTCCTTCCAAAAAGATACTCCAACTAGTTTCACCATCTACACTGGCAAAGCATCTAGAATGAGAATCTAAGCCTATTATTATAACAACTCAGCACTTTTTTCTGTCTCCCTGATATTAGTTCGAGTGAAAACCCTAACATCCGCATGAACCATTATAAAAGGTTGTAATTAACTATTATTATTATTATTTGATGAAATACCCACCAAATATTATGGTTACCTCTTAATTTATCCCACCTTTCCTACCCCGAAATATGAAACAGAGATCCACGTATGCCCGAGGAGCGGTCCTTAATTAGAAAGGCGCACAAAAACATTCTTCCACTAAAATGAACACAACAAACCGAGCTCCACGAGATAAACCAAACAGTAAGAATTCAAATATAGTCGAAATCAATAACACCAGCTTCCATCCTCAGCACGAAAACATTAAAAACCACTCCACGTAAAAACCTGAACGACGTTGCATTTTAACAACGTGCCTATAAACAATATCCTCGCGTATACTATGTATTAAATCCAAATTTTCTGAGCGAGTATATCCAGTTGTGCAACGTACCTCCAATTAAATTATTCTTTCGAGTACATGCAAGCGCATTGTAGAGATAACAAAGTAACAAAACCAGTATGTATATTAAGGCTAACGTTGCGTGTTCCGCATTCTAATAATTCCGCCCAATACGTTCTACGGACAACCGTGAAAAAAAGAACATTTCATCCATTTAATTTTTTCTCTCCTTTTTACTTCCCCGGTGCTCGTTTCGTAATGTTGAGTTATATTTTTCCAAGAGAATGGGTTCCAACGTACGCAACGGAAAACAGTACATGATATAACGGATACAGTTGGCTTGTATTGAAAAGTTGACTGGGACAAAAAAATTTACGTTGACTGCAGCAACTAACTAATCACTGATACTAGAATGTAACCTCGGAAAGCGATTAATCGAAGCAAATCAAACTAGTGAAAACATTAAACATTAGTAACTCCTTTTTATCAATAAACCATGACTAGTCCGCCCAATATAGCTATGGTAGATACTACCTAACTGAGGGAATGTATGAATACACTGATCCTACTAATTCCCATTTAGGTTATTATTAAAATAAATTATAAGAAACTTTAATTCATTGGTTTTGCTTTTTGAAAGGTGTCTAAATTGCTATCTTCTTCCTTTAGTCGTTATTAAATGAGTGCCCTCAAAACTCCTGTTTCAAATTTCTGAGCTTCAGCCGCCTCCCTATTCGACAAAGAACCATAATGCAGAACTATCCTCAACGTATTCACAGAATTTTTCCACAAAGAACCGAACAGAATCGCGATAAACAAATGAGAGCAAAACATGACAAAACGACAACCGTAGTTTTTTTTCCAATCCAGGGCTAATAGCAGCTGAGCCGAAGTTTTCTGCGTTGAAATACATGGATCAATATCAGGAAAAAATATTTTGATCTTAGACCGAATCATATGGAAAAAATTGTAAGCTCAGATTCATAGTTTATTTCTAGGGTTGTGCCAATGGTTGAATACAGAATTTTGACACAAGTGTGACGGGTCGAAATTGCGTGATTAAGCATCGGCACAACCTGAAGCATAACTTATGTGTTAACTTTATTCCGACAAAAAGTGGCTTTGTTGTAATTTCATGCCGTGTTTTCGGTCTAACTTGGTTAAGACATCTCGCCAGACTCCTTTCAATAGTCCATAAAAAAGCCACATCTAGTGGCCGATACGGGTGAGTTGAGTCCTTAACTAAAACACAAATTAAGTTTCATTTTCCATTAAGGTCTTTTAAGATACTGTAGGCGATGTTGTTAACAATCAATATTTCCTTTTCAAACACCAATTTTTATTCGATTTTAAATTCACTTCCAGGAGGGTGGTTTCGTTAAACTAAACAATGTGCTTTTGCAATACTTCCCCTAACGGGTCGATGGCCGCAGTGGTTAGGCGGCTGACTATTGTTGTGAGAGGACGATAGGTGCCGGGGTTCAATTCTCTGGAGGGACGGTGACATTTTTTCAGAGAGTTTAATCCCGGATCGACTTGCCATTCGCTGTTGGGAGCAAAGTGATTAACAGCGCGGCATCATAAAAGGCGATATGATGCTGTCACAAAGCCATTGAACACAACATACACACACAAAAACTACACCGCGAGAGTTGCAGTGATAGCCAGACAAGCGATACAGTTTACGGAGTCACTGCAACTAAGCACCCACCACATAAAAAAAAAAAAAAAAAAAAAAAAAAAAAAAAAAAAAAAAAAGAAGAAGTGTTGGTTTCGACCCATGAAATGTTAAATCCAGTCTTTGAAGAATAAAATGTTTACCCCTTTTTTATTCGGATAGTATTATACAAATTCGTTCATAGTTTGCTTCTCAAAAAGGTATCCGCAGGATATTGCGATAATCATGGGTCTAATCAATCAGTGGATCTCGCTTATAGACAAAACTGGTGTACTTGGCATAGAGTTGATGTTTAGAAATCTGAGTGTTTCTAAAGCCTACATGAATGAATATTTGGTACGATATTTTGTATGTTTTTCGGGATGATTTCATTAGCAGGGAGTCTCAAACTTGTGTTTATTTCTGATAGAATTTTAGGCATGATCGATTTCACCTTTGCAAAGTGGTGTTTTCAGTTTTTTTTTTTTTTTTCAAATTTGATGCCTCTTTTCCAAATGTAATCTGATTTTAACCTGGCAATCTTCTAGTGCCTTTGTAAAACGTTTTTAACATGTAGTATTAAATGACAACTTAAAAGGAATTGGGAAAGATGACAAACGTCCCAATAATGATAAAAAAAATAGTACACATAGTAGTAGTAATATTCGTTGTAGTAAAGCAAATAAAAAAATAAAACTAACGACAAATTCTGTAATGCCACAATATAATAACCCAAAAAAAAATCCTATAATAGGCACTGTAGTACCCTGCAGTGTGCTACTTCCCACCCTGCCCACTACATGGTAGTGGGTTGGAATTAGTCCATTGTAGGAGGTCTTATAAAATTAAAGTTGCGATGTGAAAGGCGATGAAATTAGATCTTGCATACGTAGATGCGCTGACGAGAGCTGGAAGGTCGAAACCACGTGATCAGGGTGATTTTCAATAATATACCATGAGCGACTGTTATAGGAATTTTTTTTTGTTATCTCTACTACTTTATTTAACATTGTTGACTTCAGTTTCAACTTTTTAGGTCATTTTCAAACCTAAAATAAATTGCAAATAGAACATCTTAGATACTAAATTTTTAAATTGATCTTACTGCTAATTTTGTTTGTTTTTTGTGTAAAATGGTGTCTATGATTTAAATATTAAAACCGGCGATCTGTTTAATAGTTTTAAATTCTCAATCAAATGCAATTCTCAACATTGGTCCCAGGTATCATCGATTTAAATATGGCTACTTTACGATTTGTGGGGTGGCATGAATCAATAGGAATGCAAGTATCTGTAAAAGCAGGTTTATACAACATGTCGAATCCCAGGATACGGTTTGATATGATGATTGTAAGATCTATAAAATTAATTGAGTAGGTAGTTTGATTTGGTTTCAAGTATAAATTTAATTTTAATTTAGAAATATGTACATATAATTGATGTTGTGAATACCTGTAACACGTGCAAAAATATCATCAACGTAGCGAATATTTTGTTAACAATATCAAACGTAAAAACTTCCTTTTTATAGAAAATTTATCGGAAAAAATTGTGTGCTTTATAAATACCATTTATACAATTTATTGGCAAAATTTCTGATGGAGGAATCTTTACATGAAACTACTCGTCGAAAAGGGGCTTTTTCCCTGTATAGTTTTCTCAAACCGTAAAACCAAAGGGTTTTTACGAGCGACGACTACGACAGGAATCGGTTGGTAGGATCAGAATTACGAGGGCGACCTGAAATTTTTCTGGAATCGGCAAGAGATGGCGCACAAAGGTTGAAGTGGATTCATTGGTCGGCAAGAGCAACCATTTTTTATAGTAACTGTCAAAATTTCAGCTGTCTACTGTCCACAGTTGTTATTTAAGAGTGTGTTTTGTGTAACAAGTCAGGCGATTTCGCAAAATATGGATAAAATCGAATTTCGTAGTGATAAAACACTTCTCCATCATTTTCGACCATCAGCTTCTGGGTGAACGAGTTCAAACGTGGCCGCAGTGGGCGCCCAAAAACCGCTGCCAACGATGATCGACAAGATTCATGATGTCGTGTTAGCCGATTGCCGATTGAAGCTGAAAGAGACAGCAGAGATAACAGGCATCTCAGACGAACGCGCTGGCCATATCCTATACGAAATTTTGGGCATGAAAAAGCTTTCGGTGCGATGGGTACCGTCAGGAAATCGGGTGACTGCTTCGAAGGAACATCTGACCAGGATTCAACGCAATACAAGAGATTTCTTCACGCGTTTAGTAACCGTAAATGTGACTTAGATCCACCACTGCATACCGGAGACCAAGAAACAGTCGAAGCAGTAGACTTTTCCGGGCGAATGCAGTATTGAAGGAGAAACGGTCTCGTTTGCAGCGGAAAAAACCACGACCATGTACCGACTCATCCCACATCGTCGTGTCCAAATTTAATGAGTTGCGCCCCCAGCGACTTTTTCCTATTTCCAAACCTGAAAAAATCGCTGGCAGGAAAGAGATCAAATGAGGAAAGCATCGCCGCTACAGATGATTATTTTGCAGACCTGGAAACATCATACTTTTCAGACGGCTTGAAAAGACCAATACCGTATTTTTCTTGTCGATTTTCTTGTCGGAAACATTTCAGGTCACCCTCGTCTAAATAATTAGATTAGAGTGTTCCTTATATAAATAAGGAACACTCTAAACTAAAACACGATACATTCGTTTTTTGAATTATTTGGTTATCACCCCCTAATAACTTTATGTTTGTTATAAGAAAAGTTCACACAAAATTTGGGCTTCTTAACTTAATTTCTTTCCGTGCCGCACAAGAGGCTGAAAATTAGGAAAAAATTTTAAAACATCATAAATAAATGGTGCTAAAATTCATCCTAATTAAACAATTTAAAACCAACATTTAATATAGATTTTTATTAAAGGTAGATCCATTTTTTGTAATGAAAGTATGCGCAGAACAAGCCATAACATGTTTACAATAAGAAGTAGTGCCGTAGATTGCGACCGTGGGCAACCCTTTCAATTTCCATTGAAAGGGTTGCCTCGGTGGGATACACAAAAAGTTGGCAAGTAAGAAAAGGAGATCGGAAAAGCGAAGACGAGAAGAATTCAAAAGAAAGCGTCTGTATGGAGAAAAATTAGCAAGACTTTCTACTTCAACTTCTTTACCAGCAGAAGATATTGATTCAGATTCAGAAAATGAGAATATCGAAGAGGACAAATCGAATCCATGGACACCGAAATTGATACACCAGAGCAAACTAAGCTTGTTTAGAAAAGAAGACAAAAATTTTATTACAGCAAAATTAGTTGCAGCATTGAATCGTTGTTATTTAAGTGTAAGAGATAGTGTTTAATTCAAAGGTTCCTTATCAAAGTACATTGAAGTTCACTGGGATGGAAAATTATTACCAGCGTTAAATACTGCAGTTGAAAGAATGCCAATCGTTGTTACTAACAAACATACAGAACAGCTTCTTGCAGTACCATCACTTGAAAGTTCAACTGGCGAAGAACAAGCACAAGCTATATACAACGCTCTGCGGGAATGGGAGTTGACTGATGTAGTTCAGGCATTATGTTGTGATACTACTGCTTCAAACAGTGGCAGATTGAACGGAGTATGCGTTTTATTACAGCAAAAACTAGAAAAGGATATTCTCTACCTTCCTTGCCGTCACCACATAATACAAGTATATATTATTATGAATTGATCTTAAGAGGCGTTGTTGAAACCAAAATATCCCAAATATTATCAAGTCTGAATATAGGTCTGTTAATGATACGGCAGAACGTTCAGTAAAGTTGATGGAAGATTTCAATGGTCTATGAACACAGAACGAGGATCAAATGCAATATGTTCTACGATGTGTTCCAGAACACAGACAAATATACATTAGCTAAACCATTTTAAGGCCTTGTGAATTTATTTTACTTAAATAATAAGTATTTTGTTTTGGAATTTGGTAATTTTATTATGTATTAATGACTGTTGTCGTAAACTGTAAATATGGGAAAAATCGACATTTTTTGAAATTTTAAGCTGATGTTGGCACGGGAAGGAGTCTAGGTACTGAGCTGATTTTTTGTGTGTGTATTTCTTTTATCAAACATAAACTTTTAAGGAGGTGAGACATCAAAAAATCTGGAGCTAAAAAATAAGTTAGATGTTCTTGTATGACGAAATTTAGTGTTTTACAATTATATTCTGATTTGGGAATTATAACCGAAATATTCTATATGCTCCCGCTAAAACAACAGTATTGTTATTTATATTTTAAAGTTTTTACAACAGAGGGGGTTAGTATTATTAAATTGCGTCGGATATTGTGGCAACTATCTTGATGTTTAAGCGTCATCTTAGGCTATTAAAATCAGTATGTGTCATTCTTTCAAAATGTTTTTTGAGCTACGACTATGTCAACTTCTGGTGGTGTTTTCATCTGAAGAAAAGTGCAGCAGAAAGTTATCGCTAGTTCTGTGAGGCTTTTGGAGACATCCTTCATCACTTTCGACTTGTAAAATTTGGTTTAGACGGTTCAAAAATGGTGATTTTGATACAAACGGCAAAGAGCGTGTGACAAGGCCAGCAACGTTTGAAGGCACTGAATTGGATGAATATCCGTGTCAAACTCAAAAGGAGCCTGATGAATATTTAGAAATGACTCGGCACGCCAGTTTATTACGTCTGAAGAACATGGGTATAATCGAAAAACTGGGAAATTGGATTCCATATGAACTGAAATCAAGAGACATCGTAAGGCGATTTTATATGTCGGAAATGCTGCTTCAACGGTACAAAGCAGTCTTATCTCCATCGCATCGTTGCTGCGGACGAAAAATTGATCCATTATGACAGTCCTAAGCGTAGGAAATCAAGCTAACACACTAGGCGGACATATTACATAAACTCCTTTCAGTACATCCTTGAAGAAATTATCATTTTGTAACCTTAATTTATTTTTGTTTAATCATATAAATCCTTGCACACACGACGAGTTACCTGAAACAAACAACAATTTGCAAAATTAATTTAATTAGTTTTAAAATAATATTACTTTATTCAAATTTCAAACTTCAACAAAATCGAATAATGTAATATTCGTAGGAATCCCAATGGTTCATGGTAATATTCATGCTAATATTCTCCCACAATGTATATTAAGGAGACATAACGTAATATTAGAAAAAGGAGTCGAATAAAATTAAATATCTAATAAAAAAATTAACTTTTTGTAGCGTTAACACCTAACATCGAGGGCTTCCATTCTGACCGATCTATATGAAACAAGGAACAGGTCCCCGTAGCTCGCAGAACTAACAACAAACGGCACACAATATGATGACAAAAATAACGAATTGATCAAAGCACGCGACGCATGCAAAACAGCCCTGGGTAGCACCGGGTACCGAAGTACAGAAAATTCCGGTTGGAGATCCGAACATTGTAGAGCTAGAAAGTAGGTTATGCGACCGCACATGCACAGATGATAACAACACATTCCCTTCTCTTTCTGGTTCGTACGGACACACGTGGTAATACTTATATTTATACGCGGATATAAATTTAGATATATGCGAAAATACCACGATGCAGTAACTTCTAGCGATAACGTATGATGAATGGCTAATTTAATTGGTCCATCGCGCTGTAACTCGCTTCTGTTTCACATCGTTTCAGACTGAAAGCGATAGGTATAGGAGAAAAAGTATCTAGTTACTTCCACCTCCGCATTGGCGGTCAGTGCGCTGCAATTCATTCTTGTTTCCTGTAGGATTCGCACGATAGTACGGGCTATGTAAAATTGCATTTCGCGGAAGGAATATTGTAACAGTCTGATATGACGTATAAATTACTTTTTGTAATTGGTAAAAAATAAACATAATATTGAAGGCCTGAGTTCTTCGTTTAACTGTTATTTATTACAGTCGATAACAGTAGGTATTTTGAATAATGGGCCTACAATATCTTTTCTTTCTTTTTCTTTCCGTGCTAAACAAGTACACACACTCACACATACGTACACACACAAAGGACACATATATTAGCTATAAACCCCTGAAACGAATATACTGAGTCCTCCTTCAGAAATTACGTTATTACATATTATTGAAACCGCCGTCAGTCAAACTCCTAGAGAGCGGCATTCACAATACCATCAAAAACAGTGTGGCTGTCAATATGCCATACTGATTAATATGATTCAGCTACAAAATGAATAGCTGGATTTCAAGATGGAACCACCATACTCGACAGAAAAAAGTGCATAGATACCTTGATTAATTTGGAGATGACAGAATAGCCACTACGGCCTTCAAACATCTACCGAATAATGCCATAGATATTCTGGTCGGAATACTGAAGACCATGGCTTCAGCACCGAGTTTTCCCCAACGTCTGCAAACACATGAATGATGTGTTAGATGATCTACAAACGCGGTAAAGATTCTACACTCCCTGTGAACTACAGACTGATAAGTCTTCTCTCGAACCTCTCAAAGATTGCAAAATCAGTCATATTCGCTGGGCTTCGATATTTCATTTCTAAAGAAAACTTTCTGCCAGATAAGTAGTTTCGGTTTTGAGAGGGCTTGTTCCCCGGGTGCTATTACCATCTGTCCAGTCATGATATGTCGGCGAATATTCTACCACGACCTACTCACGCTGGCGTTCTTCTAGAGTCGCTTCTCAGTCCTGAGCTATTTGCAAGTTCCAGAGATCAATAGGCGCACTTTTCGAGTGGACTCGGAAGTGGCGGCTATCGATTAACGCCGATAAATACGTTGCTGTGCACTTCTCCAGGAAGCGAAATCCTCCTCCTGTACAAATCAACGTTGAGAGACAAAAGTTGCCGTGGAGTCCTCAGGTGCAATGCCCTGGAATGGTTCTAAATGCGAGGTTGACCTTCCTGCATCATTTTACGCTGGTCACGTCCAAATTCTCAAGGGTGTACGGAGCCCTGATCTGGTCCAGCGCTGCCAAATCGCAGATAAAGACGTGTAGTAGGCCTATTGACGCTAGCGTTTCTCAAGAGTCTCTTCTCAGTCCTGAGCTATTTGCAGGTTCCACATATCAGGTGAACTTTTTGATTTTTTAATTTAAATTACTGCCAGTCACTGATGTCCAACCGCAATTTAATTTGATCAAATTTGGGTCACTGGTTATGACAATATGTTAATGTTTTTTTCTGAATGCTTCAAAGTTTACTGATTTAGAATTAGACCAATCACCACGATCTGCTACCCAATCGAATCTGATTTTAGTTGTGCAACTGCCTCAGCTCATATCACTGATAACACACTGTGTGCGATTTAGAATAATGTTGCTACCATTTTGTTCTATATTAGCTTTTGATATCCTCAACCACTCTTTCTTGTTTTCTATCTTAAAATATTATGGCTTCACTCCTATTTGTGTGGACTTCTTCTCTTCGTACGTAAATAAAAGTTGATAGGAAGTGCTTTGCGATAGCCTATTAACGTCGTTACTTCCAAATAGATCCGGTATTCTGCAAGATAGCATCCTGAGACCATTACTTTTCATAATTTATACCGCCAATATCGTTGAGCGTCTACAATGTTACAGATATCATCTCTATTAGCAATAGATTACTGGTGGGCGTCTCTTCAAAGCATTGTTTGCGAATTAATAATAGTAATACTTCGGTAATAGTTTTTGATCGCTATAAAGCTAGATCTGTTGTTATGGAAAACATCTATTACCTCAATAATAATCATTTAAGGCAAAGTTTTGCCTTAGATTCAAGTTTGGAAGTGGAAAATTTATTTTAAAATGATCAAAAGGATCTTCAAAGTCAACCTCTAGCAAAAACATCCATTCTTAAAGCTTTAAGTAAGAAAAAGCCGACTAAAACACTAAGAAAATCAAATTTGTAACCAGGAGCACATAATTAATGAGAACACGCTTTATCCAATAGTGTAATCTATATTATGGCGTACTGGAGTGCACTTAATGTACTTTATACATTATACGTCCCATCCAATGTCTGTGACAGACATTTGCGGTTAATATATTAACTGTAGCTTCTCCGGCGAACGCTCTTAAGAGCTAGTCTGCATTTCCTGAATCGCTCCGCGTGAAACACACTTGCTGCATGTGTATATGCTTAATTTGTCGTAGTACTTGTAAAGGAATTTCAAGAGCTTTTAATATTGCATTTCAAAAATTACATTAATATGCGGATGTATTAAATTCGCGGTCTAGAAGCCGTTTATGGTTGAACGAGAAGTGGAATGCATTGGACAATGCAGTGGTCATAGTTATATACGTGAGAGATCTAGATAAAATTATTCTAAATTTAATTACTGAAAACAGTTGAGAATATCCTATTACCACATTAATACATTTACTTAAAAATATATATATACAAAAGGCTCATAAATTAATCGAAAATTCGTTGTGGAACGAAGCTTTTGAAGTTATAAATTATTCCATTAAATAAAGCTCCTTATTGTTAACAATACTCAAACCTCGAAGAAGCTCGAGTAATACCGAATTTGTTCCTACATCTCTTATTATATAGCTGGTGCATGATTGCCAGTTAGCGTAAAACCAGTTAATCACCGAGAACATTTTGATACTTAAACGCATTTAATTTAAATACTATCTACATTTCAGATTGGAATAAATTTCAGATAAAGCGAGAACGGCAGCCAATAATAAATTTGTAGCAATCTAATAAAATGCTATATATACGCGAATTAAATCGTACCCTTCAGCAGAAAGCATACGGAAAAACAAAGGAAAAAGTGGGTTAATGGAAACATATAAAGATGCCACGCTATGATATCGCGAAATATTACCGGCATATGTCGAAAGATGTCGCCGTGGGAGCTAAGAACTCGATATAAGAAAAGTTTGAAGAACGCGCTGTAGCAGATTCGGTATAATTATGAGGCAGTTTTTAAACAAGAAAGGACCTGTTTATTTGCGGAAAAGTTTTATACGGACGTCACTTGGTTCGGATATAAAAGTTGACTATTTTCTTCTTCTTTTTTTTGGATGGGTGGGGAGGAAAGGGGGGATGGAGGTCTGCAAAGGAATGATTCCTTAAATTTTATATTCGGCAATTTATGACTTTTATGAAATCAAGAGTATAATGTGAAAGCTAAAAGTTTATACTCCTGTTGACATATTTTATGACGCAATAAACAAGAGGAAATAAAAGTATACATGGAAGAACTGAATACATATGTCCAATTCGAAGTAACATAGGAGGGAATGGGAAAACCGTAATACAGAATTACTTAAATTATTTAAGTAGATAGAAATTAATAAATTGCAAGAGACAGTCATGATTGAGTTTGAGTGAGGTTTGTTTGAAAAGGATACTTCTTCAAATTGTGATATTATGATATGTGATTGGAAAATGATACTGTATCAGAAGGTGATCAGGAATGAATCTATATTAGACCACCAAAATATCAAAAAAGGAATATAATAGAATCAGAATTACCGACTTATTTAAATATTTCTGTTGCAACTATTGACCTTGTTGTTGCACTGACTATCACTGAACTAACGATTTTATTATTCCACAATGATTTTCTTGAATTACTGATATTGATGGGCCAAAGCAGAAAATCTCACTGAGGAGACTATTGGTCTACGAATGCCCTAATTGATATTGCGGACTAGTCCAGAATCGAAATTATTAAAAATTAAACGAAATTTGATCATTTTCAGTGTAATTGAAACATTGTAATGGACAAACTTCGTACGTGTTATCTATTTGTAATGAAGATAATAAGGATGGTAGAACATTTAGTGCATTTTGATCCACATGCATCTCTGTGTCCTTGACTGCAGAGCATGCAAAGCCTTCCACAATGAAATATATCCGGATTGAAATGTATATTTCTAACCATCTAAAGCTTCCATGATATTATAGCGATTAAAAGCTTATAACATTACTTCATTTAGAAAATTCATAGGTTGGATAACATTTAGCTGTTCATAACACTATTGCAGCTTAGCTCAAATGATAAGTAAACAGCAGTATCTTATGGCTGGAGGTTGGAACTGAAATGAAGCAGAATAACCAATAATGTTATTATTTTTTTGACATGGGCAGGGAAGAAAACTCTTATAAAGACTTTCCTATTATCAAGGGTCACTTGACCTACCAGGCGAGATTGTTTTTTAGGTAACATTTCTCCTAACACTTTCATCATCAACATTTTTTCTTGTTGAGGCAAGCAGCTGTTTATAATCTTGTTACCTCTGGAGAATTTTTTATCTGTGGTGGGTAATACTTGCCACGTTTCTTAAGCTGTATTGCTTGGCTAACTACTGCTAGAGCTCTAGCTGCGCAATATGTGTCTGTGTCTAAATATGTTCAATGACTACCAACAACGAATGGTAGAGCCCCTGGAAGATTTGAATCCCTGCTCTTTCTGATTTCTCACAATACTGGGTAACCACCTAATCCATGAGCCTATCGACCCGTTCTCAAACTTAGTTTAGGATTCGCTTTGAGGAATCCACCAAACGAACCTTTTCGGGACTAATTTTCTGAGACCCAACTTTGTGATATTTTGTTTTAATTAACCTCCTAACATCATAGTGGCCTTTCTAAACAAATCAAAATTCATTTTATGGCAGGTCATAGATAGATTTCTAACAAGTTTTTTGTATCAGTCTATATCAAATTTAGTTGCACTTTTTTTTAAGAAATCACTTCGTTTTATTTGTTCCAAGTCGTTTTTCAGTGCCAGACTACTAAATACACATCTCCGGTTGGTAGTCTCTTTCGACGAAGAAACGGCATCTTGATATGGCATAATTGATTAAAATTTTGTTGCGATAGATCAAGTGGTCATGGCACATCTGACACTTCATTCAGTTTTCGCTGACATTAATGTGTGATGTATTTATTGTTTGTTTCAAATTAATTTCAACGGTTTTGTCTTATTATACCTTTGTTTAACGTGTTTAAAGAGTTTTATTATGCCTAGAGTGCGGCAACGTGGAAATTATCGCCAATTAAGCGAATTCGACAGACGTCGAATTGTTGGTTTGCGAGAAGATGGTTTTTCATACAGGGAAATTGCAAATCGCCTTAACCGGAACCAATCCACCATTATGCGCTGTTATCAATCATGGACTAGGGAGGATCAGGAAAGACGCCAAAGAGGAACCGGAGGCCAAAGAAGAACTAATGAGATACAGGACCGCCGCCTTCGCCTAATGGCACTAAGAGACAGGTTCTGCAGTACCAGATCAATTGCTGACGTGTGGTTAGGTAAACAAGGTCGTCCTGTAACCCTTCGAACCGTTTATCGTCGAATTAAGAGTTTTAGCTTACAATCTTATCGTCCACATCTTGTGCTACCACTTACGGCTCATCACGGACAGCAACGTTTGGAATGGTGCGAATGCATTGGATCGTGGAGTGGCATAAGGTGGTGTTCAGTGATGAATCTCGATTTTGTCTAGGGATGCATGATGGCCGTATGAGGGTCAGACGAAGACGTGGGGAACGTCGTAATATTCAGTTTTCCGTTGAAAGGCATGTGCATCGCACAGTGGGTGTTATGGTATGGGGTGCTATAGCATATGGGAGTAGGTCTCAGTTGGCATTCATCCAAACCACCATGAACGCCCAGCGTTACATTGATGAGGTGGTAGAACCCCATATTCTTTCGTATCTTCAAGCGCTCGGGGACCCAGTTCTTCAGCAGGATAATGCCCCTCTCCGCGTAGCGAGAATTTCCATAAATCACTTCGAAGAGGCTCATGTCAATATCTTGCCATGGCCGCCCAAATACCTCTCGCCAATAGAACATGTGTGGGACATTATGGGACGAAAACTTATGAATTTAGCCAATCCCCCGCAGACACTAATAGCTCTCCGGCATTAATTACAGGTTGCTTGGGACACCATACCCCAACAGGATATTGACCACCTAGTCGAATCAATGCCACGAAGAGTGAGGGAGTGTGTAACTAATAGGGGCGGCTCGACACATTATTAATAAAAATTATGTTAAATTGTGTTAGTCTCTTGTTTTTTTCATTGAAATTTTAATCAATTATTGCCTTTGACTATTTATACGTTTCTACCTAATTTGGTCAAAAAATTCGCACCCCTTCTTGGTGTTGCAGTTTCCATGTCATGCAGCATAATATATTTTATAAAAATACCGCACTTTGGAGAATCTGTCAGGAAAATATTAAACTACAATTGAACAAGTTAATAAAATCCTATTTAAAGACTTGATGAAAACAGATTGACCGATTGAGAAACAATTGAGATATCAAGATCATCAAGAATCATGATTTTGTCAGTTTTGAAAAAAGTACGCCCATCAAATCCTAATGTGTCAAAGTCGAATAGAATTAAAACCAGAATAGACTGGCGGTGTGGTATATCCAGCAGATCATATTTAGATCTTTGATCTTAATGACATCATAACTTAGAACATTCGATCAAAATTTAATGCGTCTTCTATTAAATATATTTTGATATTTATGTGTTTACGATATCTTGAGCTAAGTGATTTGCCAGTAGTTAATAAGTGCCAGGCTTAAATGAATAAATCCTATTTTTTACTTTGTCGATTAAGACTTCACAAAAACTGAATTTTGCAGAATCTCTTTCCATAATATTATTACCAGTTTCTGGTAGTAGTTCTTTAAATGTAGGAGTTCTACAGGGTTAGATTTTTGTATCCCCATCACTATTTTCAATCTATACTTTCTTAATTCCACTAAAATATTTTCAAATTGTACAAAAACTTAAAAATTCAGCGACATTGCCTCTATTTGAATGAAAATGGTATTGGCTTGTGATAGGGTACCAGGAATGTTTTGCAATACAGGTATATCGAGATTATCCCTTAGCAAACATTTTTAGCATCTCCTGGCACCAAGTCACACGTCGCGTCATTTGCTCTTCGGTTAATCTATGCGGCATTCAAAGATAATAAAGTTTCTTCATATGCAAATGATTGTGGTGAATCGAACGAATTTCCAGTGCATTTAGGCCCAAGGTGTCCTCTATCTTCTAGTAGGTCACTCGTCTGTCTTCTTTGAGCATTTTCCACACGTGCTACTCCGTAACCGACGCTCTTTTAGTGTTCTCCAGAGTCAAATTTTCCCTTTGGAATTCTCTGTATCAGCTGAATGTAGTTGTATGAAGTGAACAAACGTCACCTATTACAACAATCATTTCTTCTAAGTATTGGTTGACGATTAAATAGCACGAGAAGTTATACTGCAAACCTACCCGGTTCTCATTTCGACGACGACGATTGGTGAGAATATAATTATACAGTATGACAATATCTCTAAATCGCATAGTTCTTAATTAAATTATCGCATCAATTACAGTTGTTGATTAAAAGTGTAAAATTACAATACTAATAAAGTTTGATTCGGCGTATTTACCGTCAATTATACCCAGAAATAATGAAATCGAATACAATAATATTTGCATTCGACGTTATTGTTTACCTCTGAATCTACTCGAAACTGTACACAACCATGCAACCAACACATTAATGTAAATTTTGTGTAATCGTTTCGCATATATTTTAATTCTCATGCCAAATTAAATGAAAATTATAATTGCTAGTCGGCTTTGTTTGTATAAACGATCATCTGCAATTTATTGCTGCATTTTGAAATGTGTTAAATGCAGGGAACGGATTCGAGGCTTTTTCTAACGCTTGCGGATCGCAGAAAAATGCATTATTGCATAAAATACACGATAATTTCAATATCGGGTCCGGTGGTTCGCAATAAATCACGTCGCGTGTAGGTATGAATTATTGGAGTTTCGGTGATTGTATGTAGTAATAACTAATAATACCGCGCTCACTGCCAATACATTGCAGGCAAATTTGTACGAAGCCACATTCAAAAGGGAATACCTGCAATACTGGCGCATACTAAATATTGCTTTATTCTGTTAGGTAACTTGATGACATGATTAATTAAATGAAACCCACATGTTAAAGCATTTATTTCACGCAAATCAATATATTTCCGGAATATAACTTCAATAGCTTAGAACTCTTGGCGTAAGTAAATGTAAAGAAAGAATTAATTGAAAATATAAATTCATTTTCTTGCTCGTAACCAAATTTTAATACAGATTGCAAAAGCTATTTAATATGATTAAGGAAACTTTGTGGAGTTGTGTTCCACTTTTACAGATTTTCGTGGGCAGAAAAAGAAAATCTCGAGCAATATAATAGCGAAAGTTTTTGTATTAATTACATACTTCCTACGACAATTTTTTGTAAGGTTAGCTGCGTCTAGTTACCGTTGAGGTTCAGGTGACTGGTACCACTCCTCGTATCATCCATAAGAAACGTGGCAATTTTTTTTTGGCTAGACTGTTTCCCTGCCTGGTACTACGACCAAACCAAATTTCTTACCATAAAGATATTTAAAAAGCAGTCTAGAAATGAAATAAACACTTTTTTTTTGTTTTTTGATGGTTATTGCCGGCTTTATCATCGTTTGCTTCTGGCTATCTTCAACAATTTAAGATAGATGAAACTGGTATGCTTTTCTAAAATCTTCTCATCACCGATTACACAGTTCTACGATGATAGAATTGTTTAAAAAATGTTGAGTGATTCTTATGGTACCTTTTGCGCTGGTTACAAAAAAATTTTTACTATTAAGTTTTTTTATATTATACGTAAAAAGTGTCTTTTTTTGGGAAATAAATCCAAGTATATAAAATTTCAATTATAATATTTTTAATTAAATAAGTTATTTTAGGAAAGTAACCAGCCTAAATTTAGGTTGGCAACATGAGACAGGCTTTTTTTGTTAAAAAAAAACTGTACAGTAAAACTGGTACAGTCCGGTTCATACTAGATTTGCTGCCAGTATTCTGTCTTTGTCGGGGTACTGGCATCTCTTCCTGCTACCCCCTCCACTCTCTGTTTGCTCAGCAGTCTCTTCGTCAGGTTTAGGTTTGCGCTTTGAATTGGCTTCTAGAGGTTGTGTAAACTCTTCTGATTGTTTATACTACATTTGCAGGACTTATACTGTTAAAAAGCAACAGAGAAAAATGTCTGTTAAAAAGGTTTACTTTGCCTACTTTGATTTGAAACTGGAGGATCAAGACAAGCAACGGGCTCCTCACACAGTGTGTTCTGTGTGTGTTGAAGAACTGAGATAATCGTTTCAAGGTAAGAAGAAATCATTTCGTTTTGCAATATCTATGGTTTGGAGAGAACCTGCAAATCACAGTCATGACTATTACTTTTGCTGTGTGCAAGGTTTTAATTTTTAAAAGAAAAAAGGGATTTTGTATCCAAACATTCTTTGCGCCTTGATTTACCTGTACCTTGCTCTCCGGCTACACTTGAAAACACTTTATATGATGTTGATCAGTTGTTTCAAGGCAGTGATGACGACGAAAATGATAGTACTTATGAACCCACCTACAGTGAACCAAAACTCTTCAAGCAGTCGGAACTAAACGATTTGGTTAGAAATTTAGGCCTTCCAATGAATTCAGTCGAGGTTTTAGGATCGAGGTTGAAAGGAAAACATTTGGTGGCTCCTGGAATAACCTTCTCTTGGTACAAAAATAGAGAAAACGAACTTGAGCCCTTTATCTCTCGAGAGTGTGACCTTATTTTCTGTACTAATGTTCCTGGGTTGATGGAGACATTCGATATAAAATACGACCCCGCAGAATGGAGACTTTTCATTGATTCCTCTAAAATAAGCCTGAAAGCTGTTCTTCTTCACAATAGCAACCAATATGCGTTTGTACCAGTAGGACATTCAGTTCATTTGAATAATTATAAGAATCTGTGCTGAGAATCTTTTCTTATCTCATTCAACTTGTAGATTTTTTCATTTCCTTTCCAGATAATTTCCTTCGACAAATCTTGTGCACTTTGTTCTTACTACATTTCTTGGCTCCACTTGCTTCAATTCGAATATATTAATGGTTAAATTTTCAAAATTATTTTTAAGCGGATTTGATGGAGACGAAATATTTTTTTTCAACTGGAGCAATAGTTCTATTCTGTACCCTTCTCTGTGTAGGTACAGAATAAAGATAGTTATTTAAATATATTCTTACTCACAGACTTTTACATTTTCCTAATCTTCATTTTGGGATGATTTATCATCAAAAATGAGCACTTCACCAGGAAGAAGCAACTCTAATGTTTCCTTTGAAAAATAATTCGACCTCTTTTTTCAACAATAATCTATTAATTACATCTCTGTTAGACGCCTCCCTGGAATCTGATTTCTTTGTAGTTCTTCTATTTTTCTTCTCTTCAAGCTTTCACGTGATTCTTCAAGAGATTTCTTTGATCTTCTAGGTCTCTCAAATTGTGTTCCGGAATTATAATACAAATCTTCGTCAGATTGTAGCACTACTAAACTACCCTTGTTAGTTCCGTAGCGCTCAGCTAGAGTGGTAGAGGACTGCTGCAGCATCATCCACGCCCAACGTAGCGATGAGCGATAAGAAGACCCATAATCTCCGAAGCGACCCTTCCACCATGGCTCGCCAGGATCCCCTGCAGTACAACCGCTATCAGAAGAAGATGCCACGTCCTGTGAAGTTGGTCTCGCTTGTGCCTCTTCCCATGCTTCTGGCATCCCTGGGGTCTTTAGGCAGTAAGCAGTAAAACCAATAGCAAACAACAGCAACCGCTTGACCCAGACTTAGTGTACTAAGTTCATATTTCCATCCCTTGAGCTTTTCAATTGTATCTTTTTCTGAAAGCTCTGTGAGTCTAATTTCTATTGCCTTATAACCTCTTCTCTTCGCTGTCTAAATTCCCATTTTTTGTTGATCTATTTTGAGAAACAATTTAATTAGCTTGTGAACCACTGACGCAATATCGAAGAGTGCTTCTTGGATTAGACTGAAGCACGAACAGGTTACTTCTTATTCTTCTCTTAAGTACTTATTTTGGCCATCACGGTTTGTAATTATTATCCTTGTTTTATTTTAGGCTTTTCTTGCAAAATATAATTTAAATTAATTTTCTTTAGAACTTGGCAATACTGTTGGTAGAAAAAAAAATGATGATAAAGCAGGCTTATCTGGTGACCAAAACTCGTCCAGGTTTGCGCATGGTCCTTACTAAATATAAACAAACACTATAGCAATCAGAACAGCTGCTGAGTTGTTTCATAGCTCTTAGTGCTTCTTCCTTTGGTCAATTTGATCAACTGGTCAAAAGTATGAACGTCGGTTTTCTTTTTTATGGAATGAAATTTAGAAGGCATAAAGGTACAGAGTGCAAACAAAATACAGCCCTTGGGCCTTTAACCTTTAAACATATTTCATACGACGTATCACTAAATAATTTAAAAAAAGCAACACAAAATCTATTAACAAGTCAATTTATACTTGAAAACAAAATAAACTTCAAGTTTTCAGTTGCATAATTGCCCAAGACTGAAAACAAAATGAGCTCTCAACGCTTTCGGAGGGCAAAAACACTACAAATGATTGTCGTTCTAGATTCTTGTATACAACAGTGATACCAACTTCACCACACTCCTTCGTTTGTTGTGAAAATGGTGGAGTGGGGACGGGTGGACCAGATACCTGAACCTATTTTACAGAAGCAACAATTTTTTTGTAATGAAATAAATTATAGTATAAATAAATTAGTAACAATTACCAAAAAAATTTGGAGTAGACTTACCTAAACCTAAAACTGCAATTATCAGTATTGTTCAGAAATTCTGACCACGATAATTGGAACACAAACATATCCCAAATCTTTGCAAAAAAAAAATTACAAGGGACATCTAATATCGATTTAGGAATAAATCCTTGTGAGGAGTAACGACCAAAAACACTTTAACCAAGAATCTAGATCGATGCACTCGTTTAATCAAGCCAACACTGTAAATGACAGCGAGACCGATTTAATGAAAACGTTAAACAACCCAAGGCAGATGCCGAAAAATATATATTTATTATTCTTAGCCCCTCTTACGCTCACTCTAGTGCGTAGCGGTCCGCCGCAGCAACACTCTCTGTGGGGCGCGGCGTAGACCAAAAAGCACAATAATGATGATACTTCACTCGATTCCAACCTACCCATACCCCCATGTCCCTCTCAGAAAACCTTAATTAACGTCAGCTTAATATTACTTTCAGCTGGCACCAGGGAGGGAAGTTCGGCCCCAAATATCCAGTGATAGTCTTCATACACGGGGAAAGTTATGAGTGGAATTCGGGAAATCCGTACGATGGTAGCGTGCTGGCGAGTTACGGCGGTGTCGTTGTGGTTACCATCAATTATAGGCTCGGGATATTGGGTAAGTCATTTAAATAATTGTCTCGAATACAAGTAAATGAACATTGCCGTCTAATTTCGCGTTGCCGAATTTCACGTCATGTTACGAATTCGTTATGTCGTTGATTTCGGAAGAAGTTTAACATCTACGCGAGAAGTTTTGCACGGCTCCGCAAATTAGAGTGGATTAGTTAATTTAAAAGTTTTACTATTTAAATCCGGAGAATATTTCAAAAATGCTTCGTTATTAATTAAAAAATATAATGCAATTCAAACTGATGATACTTTTGATATTTATTTTTGAACTTGAAGCTTTCTAATAACATTTTCAAAACCTGAAGTGCAGTTTTAAATTTTAAATTTGTACTTTTTTGTAAAACATTATTTTTTTAAAGCCCTAATAAATCCATGTTTCTGGGCCATAGGCAACTAATGACGTAAAACTAAATATTTGAATTCAATTTTGTTCCAATTTTTGCAAAAGCAGGTTTAATTAAGGTAAGTAAACAAAGGCTAGAAAATAATGAAAGGATTTCCTACATTAGGAACAAAATCTGTATTAAACATCTGGTCGAATGGTAGAACTTTAACCACATTTTGAAGTAAAGCTGGTGACTCGTTAGAATATTAAGATGTCCAACAAACTTTTTCCTCCTTTTTAGAAACACAGCCGATACTTTTTGCTATCCAGAAATAATCTCCTCCAGTTTTTTTTTGAATTGATTCTTTTGATCCTGTCTCGTTTTAGAATCTCAGGTTTTTTAGAATACGGGAGACGGAAATAAAAATAAATAAAATAAGAAAAGATACACGAAAAGATATTCGGAATGGTATTAGGCACCGACACTTTCGACCTACTTGGTGGTGGTTGAATCCTCGAAGGCGGCTTATTTCAGTAAAGACTGTCGTGGGAACAGATGTTAAAAAGGGTACGCCACTGTTTTCTCCATTATCTTCGAGATTCAATAGATACTTACCCCGGAAACAGAAGGCAAGTAAGTAGTTCGGGGTAGTTCGATAATGTCAAACGCAAGTAAATTTGTTGGCATAAACAGTTATTTAATAAAAATAAAATAAAAATAAATGTTGAAGACAGTAAATAATAATATTTAATTTTGAATATTTTGAAATGGACTATACCTATATATATCTAGGCACACACTATACCAGTTCCAATCTGCAGACTGTTACCTCACATAAAATCTTACAAATTTATGTCAATTCAAATTAGTTGAAAATATAATAATACAGATTGAACCATGCAAATATACTAAGTGGTAAATAATTTAGAAATATATAACTTTGTATCTCGAGCAAAATATGTCGAGTACTTTACGATAACCAAAAATTGTGTAAAATAAGTGAAATATATCTAGTCAATTTTACCAAGAATAATTTAATTGTTTAAAATTTGGAAAAAAAACATCTGACAAAGAAACTCACCTCTTCGGAGCACGCGAAGAAAAATCTCGTTTGAAATTACCCATCCGTTTTCAACTGAAGCATTAAAACGAAGAAACGATAAGTCGTAAGACAATCCAACAGGTATTTACAAAACTCTGGGCAAAGAAGTCCACTTAACTAGTGATAGTCGTTCAAAGACCAAAATACCATGCCACAGAGCTTCAACTAGCTTCAACACTAGATAAGACTCTATACGTGTTGTTCACATGAACGACGAGCGGGAAGTGACTTCAAGAACGGAAATAGGCGTTACCACAAGAAATCGTCCAACAGCAGGGAATTATAAAATGAATTGGGGACTTTTTAAAACTAACGGTTGGCTACGCCGAGAGACGAACGCGAAAGAACCTAAATTCAGATAATAACAAACATTTGACATCTAACCCCCACAAAATGTATTCAAAATGAATTCGAAGAGAATTACTTATAAAACAGGTAAATATACTTTCAAACCTAAAGGAGTGCCATGAAATACGACTGGAAAAATCAGAGTTAAACTGAATTTACAGGTTAATATGAAGCACATCAAGAAGAAATTATTATATTGACAACTTGGCAGTATTAAAACGAACAAGTGGAAATAATAACTAAACCACTACATTACCTTAACACAACATGAGAGAAGCACATGAAATGCATATTTAATAAGCTGTCGAAGGAATCAGAAGTCAGTTCGAAGCATATCGGAACGAACATTTACTCGTAACAAAGGACACTATGTTGAAGTGTTCCTGGTGTTCTCGCGTAGCTAAGTTTACACTTGACGTTTCACTGATCATGTTGTCAGCTTTTTCAGGAGATTTCTAAAGACTGATGTTCTTGTCTTCTGCTTCTTGTTATATACCTTGTTTATTCTTCGCTTTGCGGATTCGGTACAGTTCGATAAGCTGCATCCGTTACGGTGTGTTACCAATATGTACACGCTACGTCACATCATCACCCGCAACAAAAGAGATCCCTTATCAACACGTTGCTAAGAAGAGGAAAGAAGATAAGCGACCTCAGACCATCTGAGGAAGAACATGTACACAATGCTCTACAACAGAACGGTTACAAAACCAAGAGCATATGACAAAGACGCAAACAGAAGAAGAAGGAAGATGTAAGTCAATAATAACCAACAACATACGCGTACCTATCATACATCGCTGGCATAACTGACGGAATGAAGAAAACATTAGATAAGAAGTAGCTGGTTGTAGGAGTTGTAATTGCAGAAAAAGTTATATCGGACAGATAAGAAGGAGCATCCAGTGCAGAATTAAGGAACACCAAAGAAGATCTGCAATAGCTGAACACCTATTTCAAAATGGGAACCATCGCATTAATTATGCCAACGTTGAAGTCTTAGCCAAAAGTACGCAATACCATCTGAGGTTGATAGGAGAATCACTGGAAATTATGAAGAATCCAAGTAACTTCAACCGAGAAGATGGGTACAGACTGAGCAATACGTGGTGACTAACTTTACAAGGTCGTCGACGTGATCACAACACCGTAACGGATGCAACTCATCAAACTATAACGAATCAGCGAAGCGAAGAAGAAACGTCAGTCTTTAGAAACCTTCTGAAGAAGGTGACACCATGATCAACGAAACGTCAAGTTGCAAACTTATCTACGCGACAACACCCGGAAGACTTCAACTTAGTAGACAACAGTCGTGAAAATCCATGCTCATGTTTTTGCACAATTCTCTTGGACTTAGTTGTACTTCTCACCGTTGCTCCAAACCTAAAATAAAAACAAAAATAAACTTATTACAAGTTTGTTGTTAGTTATTTGTGTCGTTTCTAAGTAAACTATATCTGAATGCGATTTCTCTTTGCACTCTTTTGATGCATTCCTGAACGTTTCACTGTAGCTGCGTCCTGTGCAAACCTAATCATCAATCATCAAGGTTACATAGACCACGAACTATTAATTGCTCTCCTTCTTTCTTGTAAGGACAACTTTGCAATTGTAATTTTTTAAGTGCGTTTGATTATATCTGCTGAATATGTTTTATACGGTCAGTTTGAAGATGATATTTTTTTTCTAAACCTGTTAAAATATAGGAGTAGTTATTTATGCACTACTGAGCTATAAAGTCACTTTAGCGGGCTCGTTACAGTTTATTTTACTGCTCGAATATATAGGCTCAAAAGAATCAGAACTCAGTACTAGAATTGGCACTATCGTCAAGTTCACTGAAGCAAGCAGCAGAGATAATATTACTATTTATAAGCTTTTCCGTAATTTCTTCTTATTTCTCACAGAATCTTCAATGTATCCTTCGGCCACATTTGAAGATTTTCCACCAGCATGTCATTTTATGTTAAGGGTATCCTCGCCTGCATCAACTAACAGAATTGCTGAAGAAAGTCTAAAACAATGGACAGCTTTAAAGCTTCTGTCTGTGATATTTTACCAAATTTATTTTTCCAACAACTTGACTGGAACATTTTCCATCATTCTATTTATATGCTTATTAATAGGTTGTTCTTATTTCTGGCTCTATTTCTTCTCTGGTTAGATTTTGTTTTGGTTTGTAACCATACTTGCTCCAATACCATTCCATTAAGTTATTCTATGCTTCTGGAAGTCTTAATCCCAAAATATTTTTTTCCTGTCATTAAAATATGAGCTTATTTAAAAAACTGTACATATAGGTTTAGTGCATGGTTTTGACCAGATTGATATGACACACACGATTCAATTATTAAGAAAAAGGGGAAAAAGTCGAAATATTTAATTGGTTTGAAGATTCTCTTTATTTCCTCTATGGTTTATATAAAGTTCATCCGCCAGATTGCCGCTTTCAACAAACAAGAGTTTGAAATCTCTCTGACAACCTCTCTTGATTCATGGATAGGCGCACATAATTTTGATGCGTCTAAAATTCGCAACTGTGATGAAATATGAATAACAGAAAAGTTCTGGAACGGAATTACCCAGAAAATGGTTCCACCGTCTTTTAAGCAGATTATCTTAAGAGTTATTCGCAACATGGCTAAATGACTCAATCGAATCTGTGAAGCTTCCTGAACCAAGACTTATGATTTTAATAATGATTCACAACATATATAAGTTTATTTCTGATTTCTTTATCGATTATTACTTCGACTTCAGCATTTTGGCATTGCCTATGAGAGGTCGTGGCTTCTTTTAATAGAAAATATGGAAATCAACCGCTCCAATTGATGACACTGTCGTCAATTATCCCACGGACACAGTTAGATTCAAAAATCAAGAGCAAAAAAGTTTACAATTACCAATCATAGAGGGTGTGGCATCCAGGAAAGAAGGTAGAAGAGTTAAATCCAAGCTTAAATGTAGATGTACTTAAGAAGAAAAATTGAAATTAGTAGATCAGTTCTTATGATTGTTGTGAGTGCTTGAAAGTGTATGTGTGAAGTGTAGAAAAACAATATACGATTATAATCTAATACTGAACTAGAACATTAAATATTTTTGTGAAATTTTTCAACCATTTTTTATTCTTAGTGATTCGACCATAAAGACAACGAATACAAATACGTTAAAACAGATCTTTTAAACTGATGATATGAATGTCGCCAAGACTGTCAAGTAAACAATTTTAGCGTACAAGTATAACGGCAAGATGAAATTGAAAAGTATAGGAACGATAACAAATCCAGGAATAGTTCGTCCGTTTGAATTTGGTCAAAACTTAATTCGCAGTTCCTGAACTTGTGCAAAACTTTCTAAATTAAATTCTATCGAGTAAGGTTTCTTTGACGTTCACATGGGATGTGAGGATCTTTTCGGAACTCGGACCATCAGTAAAATTACACGGCGTAAACTTACCGCTATTTGGATTGGTCAATTGCTATTACCGTAGTAGAATATGGAGCTATTTCCAGAACTAAATCGTCTCAAGTTTTGTAAGAATATAGGTATAACCTTAATTCTTTTCGTAATTATAAAAATATTTGATACACCGAAATGATTATAAATTTCAGGTTACGCTTTGTAAACATCCTTATTTAACGATGGAAACAAGTATCGCTGTAAACGCCTTGAGGATAAATATCCACGAAATGCGGAAGTGAAGGAACACAGGAACGCACAATTTTATTTTACGTAATATATCAAGCTTGTCTGTCTGGTGGCGTCAAAGCTCTTACATTTGATGGTAATTGAGCTCGACAGATTAAATTTCCTAAAGAATGTTGAGTGGAAAATCTTGTAGACTGTAACGTAACAATATTGGCATTGGCGTTACATAATGGTGTCTTATTTTTAACGCACCTTTGTTTTATATTTCGACTGGATTTTCACACAACCATCCTTAAACATATGTATTGATCATTTCTTCCTTCTCGTTGTAATGAGATAATGCATGTAGATTTGTGTAAACTTTTATATTCTGAAATATAATTTGGAGTGTTAATGTAGGAAATGTAGTACCAAATAAATGAATACTAATGAGGCAGTACAATGGCCATTACGATCTCATCACTCACCTCCCTAGGCGTCTTCTTTTAGGAATACCTCAAGGATAAAGCACGCTATACAGGAGTAGCAGCGTTAAATAATAAAATTAGGAATATAGCAGTTATAATGGAGGGCAGTGTAATTACTAAAGACACACGAAGCGTATTTTAATGAGCGCAAACGTGTTTGGAAAGAGAAGAAAGTGTTGTTAAGGTTACTTTATAATCCAAAGCATGCCCGTGTTAAATTTTATTATTGCATCCTTTACAAAAATAAAAATAAAAATTGCAAAAGTTCATGAGTGAAATATTTAAGTCGACAAGACTCGCACAAATTGTATATAATTATATTCCAGAATTTAATTTTTGGTGAGAAACAATGCAATATTGCAACTAATGTATAATAATCGGACATGCACACCAACGACTTGAAATAGATCCCCCAAAGACTTTCCAAGACGACTGCTTCCTTGTCCTAAAAAGTCTAAGTAATCGTCATAGAATCACTCTCAGAAATCAACTGCAAGAAATACGCAATATTAATATGAGTGAAAGGATTATTAGCAAGAGGTTAGAAGAAGAGTTGCCCGGTTACAATTTGCGAGGAAGCATAAAAAGTGGAGGGATACCGATTGGAGTCGTGTGTTGTTTATCGATGAATGACGGCTAAATTTTAGGGACCCAAATGGACGTGGTAGGGTGTGGCGACGAATAGGAGAACGTTATGCACCGTATACTTTTAGTGAACGGATCAGCTTTCATGTAGGCTCAGTCATCGTGTGGGTTGGAATGTCTACGGATGCAAGAACTGATTTGTACGTTGTATTCTCAGGAGCTCACTGAGAGCTGTAAGGTACATTGAGGCGGTACTGCAAGACTATGTTGTCTCTTATGCACAATTTATAGGAGGCAACTTCCTTTTTATGGGTAACAACGCAGGAGTAGTAAGAGACTACCTGAATGAAATTGACATTTTTCAAATGGATTGGCCGGCACATAGTCTGCATCTTAATCGTATCAACTCTGGGAACCTATAACCAGAACAGATTCAATGAACTCATTACCATAAGCAAGGACAAACTTCGCAGGCTGACAGGAATCCTATCAGGTCACTGTCGGCTCCGAAGCCATATGGAAACAATTGGGCTAGCAGAGACAGCAGAATGCCGTTTCTGCGAGGAGGAAGACGAAACTTCCATACATATCCTCTCTGCGTGCGTAGCACTACGTAATTCAAGGGCCAGGCACCTAGGATCTTATGAAATAGAAGTGGGAGATCTGCCAAAAGTCAAGCCATCCCACATTCTAAATTTTCTAAAGCAGATAGGCCTAGCAAGTCAGCTATGAAGACGAGAAACCCTCTACGTCGCAGCAAGAAAGGGGGGACACAATAGACCTTTCAGGTCGCAGTGCGATATCACCCCGTAACACATACATACAATCGTATCAAGGTTGTGTGGGATATATTCAGTAAAAGAGTCCAGAATGATGTACCTGCTCCTACCACCCTTAAAGAACTTCGGCAGATTCCTCAGCAAGAATGGGAAAATATCTCACAGAACAATATACGACCGCTCAATAAGGATATACCTAGAACAATGTTGACACACAAGCTCGTAGTGGTAACACGATATTAAGAAAGTGTCCGTTTTTTGTGTCTGTTCACAATGGCTGCATTGTCTTTACAAATTAAACGACTTAGATTTGTTCAATTTAATGTACTCACAAATTCATGAGAAGTTGCATGCTCTTCATTTTGCATTTCCTTTTTGATTGGCTATTAGCTGCCAATTTGTTATTCTATTCCAACATGCAGTTCCCAACAAAAAAAAAACCTTTATGCCCAATATTACTAGTTACTAAGGGTATATTGATCGGTGGCAATTGTCAAAATCTAATCCAAAATTCTCATTTTCAGAATTAATTCTGGAAAATCTGAAAGCAGCATTGGTTGCTGTTCCTGAACTGCATACACGTCAAATCGATATGCAAATTCAATAATTTGACACCACATTTATGGGACTTCATTGGCAAATACTGTTTCATATAGTGACGCACCCTCACTGAACATAATTTCTCAAATTTCTCATCTATAGAGGAGGATTCTGCCAAATTTGTCATTTAATTGGTCTAAAATTGGTGGTAACTTGTAAAGTTTGTTATATTTTGGGTTTTGTTTGAACTTTGTTGACATTACTAATATCCATTTTTTCTCAAATCTATTAAGTAACATACTACCTTCGTCATTAATTCATGTGAAATGATAAAAGAGAGCCAGTCCCAGAGTGTGTCCATTTCTTCATCAGAAAGCCAATTAAGTTTCATCCATTGCCAAACGTTTCTTCATTATTTGTTGCTCGAAATTCTTTTGTGTCTTATTTTGTAACGTGGTGCTTGCGCTCTGGAAATTATTTCTATTTATACCATTTCCAGCATTCTCATCGAAATTACAGTAGGCGCTCTTTAATATGAACATCCATTTATATGAACAATCCAGTAATGTGAACATAAGAAGTATGGAGAAAAAAACTTTTTGGTTAAAGACAAAATTGTTAACAATCTGATGGAACAGAAAAAGAAACAAACGAAGTTAACAGACTTCTATAATGTGAAGTAAATATACATATTGCTATGGATCCGGTGGTTTACCGAAAGACCACGCAAATCCCGATTTTTCAATCGCGAGTTTAACGAGTTCTTTTCTTCCAGGTCCTTTCCCTCGTAGTATACGGCTTCCAGGATCGTGGTTATGAAAATGGTTTACAAATAAATATATAATTTTCGTATCTCAAAATTTTAATTATATAAAAAAAGACAAAAACTCTACTGCACTGAATCAAATTTCCACAAATTATGCAAATACAAAGAAAAACAGATCCCGCTGATGAGATATGTAAAAAAACTTTGTTTGAATCGCGAGCAAGTCTAATATTTGAAATTAGGAGAATGACTCAAAAAAAACTAAGCTCTCAAAAAAAAAATAAATTACCTGAAGTCCCGAAACAAAATTAAATTACTTTCCAATTCTCTTAATTTCAAATAAACTACAAAACTTACTAATCTAGATATTTAAGAGCAAAAACAATACCTTCTCTCTAATCAGAAGGATTAAATTTACTAAGAATTATTATTACCTTAATTTGTGTAGAATTAATATACTTAAAAACTAATTTACAATCAACAATAAAATTAATTAAATATTAAATACAGCAAACTTGCAACACGAATAAAAATTGACACCTAAACCACACCAGGCAGTAACTCATTGGGGACAAAGATGTTGCCCGATGACTAGTCATGAATTTTTAGACTCGCAGATGTGGCAGTTTAGTCTATTGACCAAGCCACTGAGATCTGGGAAGTCTGAAGTAGGATCAATTTACAGATTTCGACGATGACTGGTTACTTCGTGTCAACATTTTGGGATAGACAAACTTGAATAATGACAACAATTTCAGCAAAAGCGGCAATATTTTGTGTTAACTTGGGGGTCAAGCTCGAGCCAGCATTTTAACATCAGTAACCATTGCTGGCCATTTTGTTTAAATTTTGCAATTAGCTTAACCGCGTCTAAATGACTTTCATACCGACCAAAAATACTAAGAACTCTACAAATCATCTCGGTGAAATTTTCACCTGTCCGTAATAAATTTTCAGTATTTCTAGACAGTGGTAATGGACATACCAAAACGGGGGCGAAATTTAAAATCAGACTTCGTAAAGGAATATTTGTTTTGTCTCTCATTAAACATAAAAACTTTTCAAGAAATATCAATTACTCTTGTATTAAAATACTCTTTCAGTTTGTAAAGTTTCATCGAAATCTCAACTTAGCAATTTCCGGAGTTCTGTTCTAAATTGAAAGGTCCTTGATACTAGACATTGACTTGCCCTCGAATACCAATAACGACAACTAGCTTGTTTTAAAGTTGGACATAATAAAACTTGTATTAATAGCATGCTTTAAACTACTTACTTTATGACATTACACGTTAAAGTTAGCAAAAATTTCTTGACGGCAATTTTAAACATAAACGATCTTCATTCATTAATTTTAAAACGGATTTCAATAACAAACTGATTAGGAAGAAGCAGCATCATTTCTTGTCAATTAAACTTCATTGTACCGGCTTTCTTAGGTAGTCTAATGTTTAAATAAATTTACAGAAGCAAAATAAACACATCTAGTCATCTCACAGAACAAAAAAATACAAAGATATAAAATCAGGCACTCCATCAGGTCTCTATCCATCTCAAAAGCTCAATTATAAGCTGACGAATTTACTTCACCTCAGTTATTACTTATTGCAGCTCACTAAACTGAATTTTGAGCATTTAAACTCAGACGTTATCTTATTGGTACCTTTTGACATTTTTTTTTAGTTCTTTAAAGGTTTTAAATAAGTCTATATCTTTAAGAGTTTATTTTGTTTTATTTTTTTCCAGTCGAATTTGTTTGGTGGTGTCCAGAAAGAAGATTAAGGCTATTATGTGTGCTCCCCATAGCTTAATAAGCTGCATTTATTTTTATTTTAATATTTAATGAGAACATTTAAATAAAATAGAAAGTCATGTGTTAATTACAATAAATACAACAGCTTTCAGTGCACGTGCTAGTTGGTAACGCTAAACCATCAGATTACACTGATTACGAGATTAAACTCGGTTACCTAACATTTCTCTGATGCCTGACATTGTTTTTTAGCTCAAATTCTTCTGGTATACAAACAACAACAAAGATTTTTATACGTGAACAAACATAAAGATAATCAATAAAGGTGGCTTCACCATCTCACTGTATTCGCTAAAATTGCATTTGGGCATGAAATTATATAACAAGACTAACGAATGGATATTGAGCCGCTTTTTGGCGCTTAAAAAAGGTACGAGACACCAGGCAACCGGATTAACTTGTACCTTCCAAACGGCTATAATTAATGAATGGGGAACTACAGGTTTATATTCAAGCAGGCGGCGATAGCTTAATAAGTGGCTTGGTTGGTGCCTGCTTAGAATTTTTATATACATGTACGTACGTGTAATAAATACAACTCAGCTCTCAGTGAAGAACATGGCATGATAATTTGATTTGTGTTTGGAGAGAGTGCAGTTCAGAGGGAATCAATTCTCTCATGGCAATGGAATTTGGACGCTAGCGCAGATTACATTGTAAAATTTCGCGGTAGTTGTACCTGTTTTGTTTCAGCAATTTCACAACAGCTTCCACACCACTTAGTCTCGTTGTTATCTTGTAGAAAGACGGATGGTAAGAAGCTTACATTTCGGAAATCGCACCGAAATAGGCATACATTATTATAAGCCTGGTAGCGGTAATTTAGATTCGTAAGATTGAATAATACATGACTACCTTTGTCGACGGCTATGGAGAGATCTGTTCGTGTTTTATTGTCATTCCAACAATGCACGTTGATATGTTTTAGGCAGCCAACAATTGAATATGTGTGTTAACTCTGAGATGCAATTTGTATTAAATATTCGTAAATTAATTGAATGGACATAGTATTGTCAGTATTTAGGTGCTGGGTAGGGTAGATATTCGTAAATTTTGAGCAACTATCTATTGCTTGGTTATAATGGATAGATGGCGTAACCAGCGTAACTTTGGAAGGGCCTCTCAATTGAGCAACTATCTATTAGGTTGGTTATTGGAATGGATATGCTCGTGAGAACAATCTCGTTGCTTATCAAACCCTGTCGAAGAAATTCTCTTTGCCTTAGACCAACATAACCGTTTTTCGTGTTAGATTTAGATTTAGTTCTTGGTTTGCCCGCTCTCATCTAGTCTAAGAGCTTTAATAAACTGCAATAACTGTAGTGGTTTCAAAGAAGTTATTTCTTCTTCGTCTATAACGTTTTTGCCGAGATAATTGGGTCGGGTTTCCGTAATAGCGGTGCAGCTGGTTGTGAGGTGTGTCGGATTTTCATCCTCTACCAAGAAGAGAAATTACAGCCGTTATTCTGTTTCAGACCTATCCTTGGCGTGTATTTCCCAAGGTGATAATGTCCTGTAAGACAATTTGTGATGATAGTTTCCAAGGAATATCTTGAAGTGTCTCAAACCAGGGAGATTGTCCCAGTGGGATACTCTAAGCCTCCCCTATCTATCTATCTTCGAGTTTCTTTTTGCAGGTTCTCATCCTTATACCGAGAAGCGATTCCGGTCCCACAAGCAACGTTGTGGCGGCCTTCCTTGAGAATTGGTTAGCTTCTTCGTTGCCGCTGATTCCAGTATGGTACCAAGCACAATGCAATTCTGTTTTCTTTGCCTAGGTTGTTTAGTCTTCTAAAGCACCCCAGACTAATTTCGAGCTGATGATGTTAGAACTCGGACTATCGGAGTTTGTCCTGCTAAAAGCATCTAGGTATTGTTAATTTAGAGAAAACAATTTTTTGGGCTATGCCTTTCACCAGTCTCAAAATTCAATTAATCATACTTAAATTTTGAAAATGGTAATTTAAACTATTATTAGTTTAGAATAAAATTCTGTGAAACAGTTGAGTCTTGAGTCTGTTTCCTCTGACTCATCAAACATTCTATCACTATAGTCTCTATATCTGTGTCTATTGTTAAGATGGGCACACTATGTTCTGCTGTACCAACAGCGCGTATCGGCACTTTGAATAATAAAGACAGAAAGGGAATAGGCCTGTACGCTTCAAACAGCTTTTCTGACTTTTGCACCTTGTCCACTTCAGCGTGTAGTATTTTGGCGACGAATGATGCAATTCACCATATTATACAAATTTATAAAAAGTAAAAATATCTAAATTTGATCTTCCTCACCCGAAGATATCTTGCTAGTTATTGTATACACTGTAATATTTATTCAGGAGTTTTTATAGACGTGAAGGATGTATGATACAACTAACTATGAGGATATGGAAATGTTCCAGACGGGCTTAATTGCCCCCGTGGGTTATCACGGTGCCAAAAAAGGAAATAATGCGAAGAAGAAGTTTCCAGATCATCAGTTAATGGTCCATCTGGATGATGGCGTTGATGATGTTCGTCCAACTCAGGACTATTGCCGTGGGAAGGTTTTCAATAGACATATTGTGCAACTTATCCAAAACAGATGGTTTTCTGCCAAGAAATCTCTTGGGGATAGATCAAATCATTGTGTATTCAGTGAATAACAGCACCATCTCTTCCTCGATTGTGGGTGTTGCCCTGTGTTGCTAGTTCGTGAGGTTGACAACCTGGCCCTTCTAGCGTTTTCAATGATTGAATCGCTTATCTTATTTTACTAAAAGCGCTAGTGGGCTGACATCTTCTGCCTCACATGATGACGTACAGAAGATCCTTTTTCAAAGAATATGAAATTATCGAAACTTCAGTTAGTTGAATTAAACTTGCTTGAATTTCAATTAGAAAAATTCAAATAAAAAAAAACTCAGGACTTTATTTGAAAATACTGTCATAACTGGAGGTTGATTTTTTTTAATGTTGATATTTATGATTAAAAAAAGGAAAACGGCAGAAGCCGTATACATAAATTTGAAAAAACTAAAGGTATTTAAACCTAAACGTTAGATTTTCTTAAAAAATGAGATACAAAGTTTAATTTCGTTTCCTTTAAAGGTGCCTCTTGATCTTATTCACGAGAAAGCCGTGGGCACTGTATTACCTTTCGGAAAACGATACGGAGAATTCTAGAATACACCTCCTACGAGATTAAACACAAGGTTTAGAGTGTTCGTTACTCCATAGGACACGACATTTGCTTACTATAAGGTTACTCGTCTTACATATTTACTTTATTACGTGACTTGTCAACAAATTTTGAGGCGCTTGTAATTTATGTCGTAATGAAAGAGTACGTACACAAATTTAAGTTTACGAGTACATAGAAAGAGAATACTGAATTTATACCGATGAACTTTATAATTCCATTTTTTTTTTTTTTAAGTATTGTGTATTGTATTGGGAATTGATTCGAGAATTATATTAAATAGTGAATGGTCGCTTTTTATTTAATACTTACACAATCTTCAGCCAGATTTAAATCAGACGCATCAAAGGTAACCAAAGAATTAAGAATTAATATAGTGTAAAATAGATTAAGAAATGATTAATCATCAAACAGATGATTACTAGACTACCTAGAACTAGAATAACTAGACTTAACTGAATAGCTACGAAATTCAATGAATACTTTATTAATAGCATAGATGGTATTGTTGATCAAATTCCAAAGAATGAATTTCGCAGTGTAGCAATGATAGAAATAAAAACTATATTGAAATCATCAAAAAAAATTTAAGGATACAGCAGGAGATGGAATCAACACAAAAATTTTTAAGGATTTATGCCTATATTCACAATGAATAGATTACTGGATGTGATAAATACATCATTAGACACTGGAACAGTCCCTACTGAATGGAAGATATATAACGCCAGTACAAAAAATTAACAGAACCAAGAAGTGTGAAGAATTTAGACCTATTAACACTTTACCGGTATACGAAAAAGTTTTGGAAATCGCTGTAAAAAATCAATTATCTGAATATTGTGATAAAAACAATATAATGGTGGCGAATCAATCAGGTTTTAAGCAAGATCACTCATGTGAAACGGTAATAAGAGACCTTTGTGATAAATGGTTAAAAGAAATGGACGAAGATAAAATCATCATTTTGGTTTTCTTGGACTTTAAGCGAGCTTTTGAAACAGTTAATAGAGAGATACTAATAAAAATATTAGAAACTATGGGGATTAATGGGAGAGTTAAAAAATGGTTTTCGTGTTATTTAGGAGATATAGGTATCAAAAAGTTAAATACAACGGATGTGTTTCGGATAAACAAAAATCAAAACATGGAGTGCCACAGGCAACAGTGATGGGTCCGATGTTGTTTAATATCTACATAAACGATATGGTTGGTGTTGGTTGTTCAAAATTGTGATATATGTATGTTTGCTGACTATACAATGATCTACATTAGTAGAAACAATGTTGAAAGTATGGTAAATACATTGAATGACGAATTAGAAACACTCTTTGTATGGCTCTGTAAAAACTGTCTTTGTATTAATATTAATAAAAGTTTATGTGTATTGGAAGTAAATATAAGTTAAGTAGTTTGAATACATTTAAAATAAAAATAAATGATATCGAAATCGATAAAGTAGATCATATTAAATACTTGGGTGTGATAATAGACAAACATTTAGAATTTAAGGAAAATGTAAAATATATAACTAACAAAATGACTAACAAAGTTAGTTTATTCTATAGAATAGGAAGACGAATGTCAGTACATAATAAACTTAGATTATATAAGGCATTGATTGTTCCACACCTACAATTTTGTTCAACTGTCTGTCTGGATGCTAAATAAAGATAAATTACAGCAATTACAAAAAATCCAAAATAGAGCTATGCGGGTAATATTAAAATGTAGTAGATATACACCAATAAACACCATATTGAATACGTTAAATATCATGAATGTTTATTATCATTATTTACCACACGCAGAAAAATCTTATCTTGAGTTAAAACAGAGTGTTTCAGTTCAAAACAATCCCGTATTTGTATATCCGCAAAACTATATAGTGTTATCACAAGAATATTACTTTCTAAGGAAATTGTCGTGACGCAAAACAACATTGTTTTAATGTAAGAATATAATGGATTTGTAAGACTTCCGTTTGTCGACCGCTGAATTGACAATTTATAGGCAATTTAACGGAAAGTACAGGTTTTACTGAGTCCAAAACGGCCCCCTTTTCTTGCGGAGATTAGTCTAAGATACCTAAAAATCGTTCTAAAAAGTGTTATTTCTAGGTTATGTTTCGCTAATGTGAAAATCCTCGCAGAAATGTCAAAACACTAGCGAAACATAACCTAGAAATAACACTTTTTAGAAAGATTTTTAGGTATCTTAAACTGATCTCCGCAAGAAACGGGGGTCCGTTTTGGACTCAGTAAAACCTGTACTTTCTTGGGCAGTAAATCATTGATATTGCAGTACGGCGTGATGCATTCAATTTTGATTTTTTTTTAATTATTTGCTCTTATTCGTGCATTATATATATAATAGCATTCAAACAGAGCGTATTCTAGTTTCTTTTGCTTTTTGATTTTAGTTTTAGGCATATAGTAGTCTTAGTTACTTGCATATCCTGTAGGTTGGATAGAACAGCTATAGCTGGATCACGCCTACTGGTTGTACCTAATATAATTTTCATAGACTTTTGTGTTCTTTTGTGTTCCTTTATAATTTTATGGTACAATAAAGACATTTATTATTATTATTATTATTATTATTACTTTCCGTTAAATTGTTTATAAATTGCCAATTCAGTGGTTGACATTCGGAAGTTTAGCCAAATGGATTTACTTCAAGTACAACGTTTGGTTGAAATTAGTCCTCCAATTCTCATGAAGCTAAAACACACTTCACATAATCCATTATTAAATATGTACTTTTATTACTGCAAATGTCCACGCCTTAACTATAAAAAAACTTATATGTATCTAATTCTTGCAAAATGGTGCAAACGCTTCATATACCTACGCATATAATCTCGAACGCAGCTGCTCGAAATTTGCAATTCAGCTATTTCACAAACAGGGAACTTATTCAGATCAAATACGTATTTTACAACAAATATAGTCTAGATTGTATTAAAGGCATTTACTTATTCCAAGAAAATGTGTTTGAATCAAAACAGAAATATTCTAGCATTAAAAATATTTGGGTAAAACAGTATATTTTCTTAATTCAAGAACATTTTTCTCTGTGTGCAGAGAGTAACTTGCAAAGGTTGAGAGATAAATAAAATTAAAGCATAGGTGCATTCCACAGAAGTAATATAGAATAGACTATCGCTACGTCTATAACAATTGGTGTAATTTTCTTCTACACTCACCGGCAAAATAATTGATCCACTCAAAAAATTGATGAAGTTTGTTCGTTAATAAGTTTGTTATTTTAAATTCGATTTGATTCATTTTTTTTGCATATTGTAGTTAAATTTAAATGTAATCTATCACATCTTTGGAATTTTAAGAAAATTTGGCGTACATCATTTTATACAGGGTGACACAATGTCTGTTTTTTTAAATCAACTTTAAAACCACCTATGGATAGTCAAAGTTGCTCCATCTTGTATTTTCTTATTTTGTTAACAAGACACAACATTTCTTTACAATTTCTTTTTTTATTTATTACAATAGCTTAAATTTTGTAAAAGATACAAGGGTTTAAGAAAAATCTTACATTTTTACATTTTTCCTATGGTACTAACAATAAGTTTACGAATTTATCATTTTTGCATAGAGGGCTATTGAAATACTGTCAGTTGTGAAATCTAAAACAATCTAAAACTTGTTAATTACGTTTTTGAACGTGTTTCTTGTCGAATAGTAAGTTAAAATACGGATCTTTCTGTAACCGACGCAGCGAGAGCTATTGCTTTGACTCAGAGGATAGTAGGTCACAGTATTATGTGGCCAGAGTGTTGGGAGTTTCAAGATGTAAAGTTCAAAGAGATGTTAAACGGTTTAATGAATTTGGTGTATACACAAGAAGAAATCATTGTGGTCGAAAAAAATCTACTAGTGAGCGAGCTAATCGCTTTATAACGTTAAATGTTTTAAGGGACAGAAAAGTTACTTCTGTGCAAATGAAAAACAGATTAGAGGACGTAAGGCAAGTTCAAGTAAGTGATAGAACAATAAGAAGGCGGCTGTTTGATATTGGACTGCGTTCTAGGAGACCTGCAACTGGTCTAGAGTTATTGAGACACCATCGAGTTGAACGCCTTAGATTTGCTAGCGAACATGTAAATTGGGGGAACAAAGAATGGAGCAACATCCCATTCACGAATGAGTCCAGATTTTGCCTTAGAACAACCAGATGGACGTGAAAGAATTTACCGGAGAACTGGTGAACATTCCTTTCAAAACCGTTTTTTTCCCTAGAGTAAGTTATGGAGGCGGTTCGATAATGGTGTGAGGTGGCATAAATTTTGACGCTCGGACGGACTTGGTTATAATTAACGGGGGAGCCACGACAGCCGATAGATACATAAGAGAAGTTTTAGAACCACATATTTTTCCTTTTGCGCTGTTCATCGGAGATGATTTCATGCTGGTGCATGATAATGCCCGACCGCATGTTGCTAGAATTGTACGCGAGTATTTAGCCGAGGTTGAAATCTCAGTAGTAAATTGGCCTGCTCTAAGCCCACACCTAAACCCAATTGAGCATGTTTGGGATGCACTTGGGAGGAAAATACGATCTCGTGTACCAACGTCTGCAAATTTGCAACAGCTTAGTGACGTTCTAACTGAAGAATGGAATCAAATCAACCAGGCTTACATTCAAAACTTAATTGAGTGCATGCCAAGACGAATTGCAGCTGTTATATGTGCACGTGGAGGAAACACTTCGTATTAAGCCTTTTATGTTTTTCATTTTCTTTTCAATTCCTTTTCATTAAATTCGGTGTTAAGTTAAATTCGTAAACTTATTGTTAGTACCATAGGAAAAATGTAAGATTATTCTTAAACACTTGTATCTTTTACAAAAATTAAGCTATTGTAATAAACAAAAAAGACATTTTAAAGAAATGATGTGTCTTGTTAACAAAATAAGAAAATACAAGGTGGAGCAACTTTGACAATCCATATGTGGTTTTAAAGTTGATTTAAAAAAAACAGACTTTGTGTCATCCTGTATAAAATGATGTACGCCAAATTTTCTTAAAATTCCAAAGATGTGATAGATTACATTTAAATTTAACTACAATATGCAAAAAAATGAATCAAATCGAATTTAAAATAAACTTATTAACGAACAAACTTCATTAATTTTTTGAGTGGATCAATTATTTTGCCGGTGAGTGTATTTACGATCACATATGTTGTACAACAATTATTGTGCAATATCTTGTTGCGCAATATATAAATTGTCACATACTTTGAGCAATTATTCAGTGTTTCACTCTATCTCGTCAAGTGAATTCCGATCTGAAAATAACTAGGAAAATAGAACTCATTAGTTTCGGTGTCAGACCAACTACAATCTTAAACTTTGTTAAAACTTTCATATTTACTTCCTTTAGAATACCTTTAGGATTTTCCTACCACCACAGCACTTATAGTTCGCTATGCGTTTCAATAAATTCAAGCCAAAACTACTTGCTTTTAGTACCAGATTGCACAATTTTTTATAAATATACGTCGTCTAATTCCGCTCAGTTGACTGATAGTCTATGATGGCAAAAGAAGTTATTAATTATTTTCTGCTGGTAAGTTCCTCAAAATAAAAGTTACAATATTAATGTGATTAAAGTCTCCAAAAATAAACAGAGTCTATTTTGCGAAATCACAGAAGCTGGTTAAAGATTTTAGGTAGGCCCAAATTACACTGGACATCGGTCTACATTATTTGGAGGCACTTCAAGGATTAAGTACTGCCAATATTTTAATCTTCAAATTTGGAATCTATCTGAGAGGATTTCAAAAGGAATTGAAGATGTTAACAGAAAAAAAAATTTCTAACAATATATAAACACTTGAAAATGAATACAATACTAATCAGATTGAGATTGCATCCAATCATTGACAAGACGATATTTTAGCAGACGAAAGTAGTGAGTTATTTAATTCATATACCTACTGAAGAGCACGTTAAAGAGAAAAGTAAAGCTTCAAGACCAAAAATTGTTTGAAAACCAGCAGAGAAAAGGTATCGATCGGATGTACCCTGCTCCAAAAGAACTTCTAATATCCTTGTTGCCTTAAAAAAGAGGATTAACCATCTAATACTATTTAGGGTCGGAAAGAGATCTGTCGCCACATCTATAGGATTGCATATTCCGGAACATATCAAAAAATCAAATCTGCACTTGGCATAGAAAAATTATCCAAAACAGAACCTTTTGTTAATATCATGGTACAAGAATGAAATGAAATATCGATTGTAACCATGTAAGGATACTGTGACAAATAGATCAGAATAACCTCTGAGCAATATCTATGATGTATTTAAGAGAAATAATTGACCACCCATTACAATTTATGATAGAAGAACTGAATAAGTTCTCTTCGGCAAAAGATCCAGAGAGACCTTGGTGTAGTCATTGATTGTTTTATATAGGAGCTCCACCTAATAGACTTTTGTGATGATTGGATTGGGTATCCTGTGACTTCAGTAAACACAAAACAATGAATTTGCTACAATTCGAATCCAATCTAGCGTTTCTTTTCTATCCTCTACTGTAATTAACTCAAACAAATATGTTCGACCAAGCCAGTGCAATGTAAAGGTAGGTTTAGAAACTGCAAAAAGCAAAAAGAAAACGACTTAGACTCCTGCTCAAGATACTAGACACACTAAAATGGCACATAATAAGCTATACCTGAAAAAATTAACTATTTTTATAACTAATACAATTCCATATACAAGCAAGCTTGAGAAATACCTTGTTCGTTTCCTGTCTATTTTCTCAGTTCATTTCGTTTTCTGTCTATTTTCTCAGTTCAAGCTATCTAGATGCTCAGATATTTTTCATCGCAAAGCCACATTATTTTCCAACATGTGTGTTAGTAATCTAACAACTTGAATTGTTAGCATTTTAATTAGCGCCAATGCTCACTAAAACGCCCGGCAACGCTCTTTAGCCTATTCTGTGTTAATTTGAATCGAGACTATGCCGCCAGATGTCGCCCCATCGACGCAAAATTCCAATTAACTCAAACGCGCGACGTCGCGCTGTTGCAATTACAAATGCTAAAGAAGTTGAATACAGGGCGTGTGTTTTTTTTTTCTCTTCTATCTAACAGCAAATATTAATTTGTTCTCACTAATTGGCATGTATTTTAATTCTCTATAACGAGAAACAGGCTTACTATTGCCGTATCAATTCGCGAAAGAAACGCGAGATTTTAACCCTAATTTAAGTCGGTACCGCTAGTCGTAATTAATTATGCCGTCGAAGTCAATACCGCAGGAGTTACGAAGAATATAAAATAAGGTCGTTAGAGGCATGAATATCAAAGCTACAGCTACAGTCACGTAGAAAAGAGTGCTCCCTTAAGAATTTCTTTACTTTTGTTTCTTCGCGTTCTTTTCGAATATTTGCATAAAAAATTGGTTGTTGTTGGCAAAGGTAAATATTGTTAAGGCGAAGTTCTGAAGCGCGGCTATTGAATTTTTCATGATTTCATTTCATCTTCTTCTTCTTTTGACTTGTTAATTGACAATTTGCGTCATTAAATTGTCTACACTGGCGTATATCAAAGGAATTTAAAGATGTCTCTTATTGAGATGTTTTTGGTAATAAACTAAGCTGATTTCGAATACGCAACTGAATTTCATCGTTTCAAGAATAATGAAATATTGGATCTGACGACGAAAGAAGCTCAAGGAAATTGGGACATCTACATTAATTCTGAGGCCAGTCCTCTTAAGGTAATACACATTTGAATTGATATATTTAAATGCCTTATTCGAAACCATTTAGTAATTTGTAAAACAAAATCAAAAAGCAATTAAATTGCTTTTGAAATGCCAAAAACAATTTAATTGCCTTTGGTGTTTGATGTCGATACAATGATGTAAAATATTTTAAGGTAAGAAACAGAGTTATAAAAGTTTGATGGGAGCAACAAGAATGGAAGAAAAATACAATTCCGGTGGCAATGTAAAGTTTCTAGTTCAAGGATTAGTTGTTGGTCGTTGTCCAGTATGCACGTGATTGAATTTCGAGGTAACAAGATCCTTCATACTAGTGGTGGCTCTTCACTTCATAGTATTTTATTTCCGACAGATTTATTACTGCATATTTCCAAAACTATATTGATTCTTACTCAACTAGCTATTTATTTCTTTTATTTGTTTCAAAATCTAATACCACCCTTTCTGCAATTTGCCTTAGAAGGAAGCATTAGAGATGGTCAATTGTATAATTTACATAATACAGATTGAGGCAGGAAAACATCGCTAGTGATGAAGATTGAGATTGTAGACGGATGGGAATAGGCTTAAGTTATGTAGCAGTTCTGGAAGTTTCCAATCTATTACCTGTCAGTAGCAAAAATGGTGTGGTCTATGGAGCAAAGCGTTTTACCCGTTCAAATCTACTTTTTTCTATAGTCACGGTGCAACTTGAGATGCGTACTCGCTACCAAATCCCTCCTCAAAATACAGTCCTTGATCAGAAATCGATTCTGAAGATGTGGGAATGTTTCAAAAAAAGAGAGTTGGCACATTTTGAAGTGGTAATTCAAGACTACCAAACACTACCAAAAAAGTTATAAGTATAATAGAAATTATCCAGTGTGGTTCAATAAAGAAATAATTACTCTCTTACAGTTAAAGAAATATCATCATTTAAGAAAATCAAACCCATTCATTTAGACAGATTCAAGTATTATAGAAATGAATTGAATGTAAAAATTGATCGAGCGTACCAGAATTACTGGCAATGAAAATATAGCACATGGCTACTTCGCTACAACATTTACTGAATCATCAACCTATAATATAAGTTTTGCTGGTAAGGTAAGGTAAGGTAACTTATCGTTTGCAAGTAGCTTTTTCCCCCATCGTTGGAAGATGCCAAAGGTTATAAGAAAGGTGATTGAAAGCTGATAGATAACTATAGACCAATTTCAATTTTGCCTGTTGTTTCTCGGATATTTAAACAAATAGTTTACGTAAAAATATTTGCGAGAATTGAAGACAGCATTGGAGCAACATGGATTTTATAGTGGCAGATCTATTGAGTCAAATTTAATCATAGTATGTGAAGACATCGATGATCAATGATTTTTATTCGACAACTGACAATTTATAATTTTGTAAATGCTGTCATGGCTGACTAATAAAAAAAAACTAATGCAAATAGTATGTATTGTAGAAGATAAAAATACTAACTTGCCAATATTTCGAAAACTATCCATTTTTATAATTGACATGTTTATACAAAGTTACTCTTATTTTGAATGCCGAACAAGATAAAATTACAAAAATTGCCACTTTCCATTTTAAATAATTGACTTCCGGTAATTTTTCCGATTGCATTTTCAGACGCATATTTCGAACACTCTGTATGAATAATTGTAACAATTTTATACAAATAGTATTTAATTAGGTCATCTACTTGAGAAACCTTACTTCAAAATAAATAATAAACTAATCCTTATATGGAAAAAGTGCCATTGATTTTCTGCCTGCAAACGTCAAATTTAGCATAAGAATGTAAATAAGGCAAAAAGGGTTAGACTTAGGTATATGACATTATACACGAAATATATTTAGAATTTCACGTAGAATCTAAAAACGCGTCAATATACAGGGTACTCTATTTAAAATAACGAAGTTGGTGCTTACTTCTGGTATATTCCGAAGCGCCGCCATCTTGAAAATATTTTAGGCGAGTAGCCCCCATCGACTTTAGTATAGTGCCAAAATTTCAGATCATTTCTAGTTATAGTTTTCCCATAATCGTTCGTTGCAGTTCCCGGTGAACCACCCTGTATATGTATGAAATATATATTTCAAAATGTCAAAAAAATATTTCAAAAAATATATCTATTTTGTGACCTTTATGTACTTATCTTTCAATTCCTGAAATATTTTTACTTGTAGGTCAATAAAACAACAATTAATTAAATATATTATATTATTAGATAATATTGACACGTATTAAATGCCAATTACTTCCACTG
>CM043017.1:165238015-165282371 GCA_023690525.1 Holotrichia oblita | reverse complement strand
GAAACTAGTCAGGTAATCTGTTTCTATAACCATGTTCACTAAAGTTTTTAAAGTGGCTTACCTGGTTTTGAATTCGAATTTGGATTCGGTTTTGAAAGCAGCCTACATGGTTTGGAAACAGATTACCTGCTTTTTTGAAGGAGATTACCTCATTTTGACTTATAAGCCAAAACGAAGCAAGGCAGATAAACAAAACAAGATAAGCTTACGTGGTTTTTAAGACAGATAATCTGATTTTCTTTAAGTTTTCTTACTTGTTTTTGACTTGTAAACCAAAACTAGGTAATCTTACTTGGTTTTTGATTAGATTTTGAGCTGGTTTTGACCTGTAAACTAAAATTAGATAAGCTTACGTGGTTCTGAAACCTGCTTATCTGGTTCCGAGCTGATTTTTCACTTCTAAACCAAAACTTGATAAGCTTACATAACATACCAATTCAAAACCAACTCAAAACCAAGTAAGCTGTCTTCAAAATCAGATAAGCTGCCACTAAATATTTGAGTATGGATTGATTGATTGATAAAAATATTTTTTGAATAAGCACATCAAAATGCAAGATGTCTTAGCCAAACAGTTCATCTAATCATATTTTGATGAAAAATGCTGGAAAATCAGAAGACCTACCGATCTAAATCGGTTCTACATCACCTTATAAAAGTGGTACCGCATCTGGAACACCCCCTGTATATTCGTTCACATGTGCCACAGCGACCTCTTATTTTTTATTTATTTTATTATTATTTTTTTAAAATTTACCGTCCGAGTAATGATTGATATTTTTATTGATCTTGCTAGTAGGGTGATTCCTATAATTATAGCATGAGTGCTAATTACATGTCCAGTAATTACTATTTTTGATTTTTCTTCTGACTACGCAACTTTGTTTATTCGATCGCTGATTCACGCCAGCTGTGAATACAATACAGAAATCTTGTCCTTTTTGACAGTAAGGCTTTCAATTTCAATATGACGAAGTGGTTACAAAATTAGCACAAGACACTTTAATTTCTATTACTGTCATTTCGAATTAATTTAAATGTATTTTATTGAAGTGCCAAAAATGCCATAAATTATGTTCTTGACGCCAAATTAAGAGTAGATCTATCAAATTTGAAAGGTGTGCACAATTCCCAGGCATATAGAAAATGGTGCTCCCCAGTGCAATTGTAAAATACGCTACTATAGGCCACAGTAGTATAATATAAACCGTATAATACTCATTACTACGTTTACTTAGTTCAACATTTGTAGTATTTATGAATCACCTGTCTAGCATTAACCAAATATTTGTGTAATTATCTCCATGAGTCAAATTACCTTAATCGTTTAATTCCATTAGTCAATTAGATGTACTCCCCAAAGTAATCTTTACGAACTAATTGTGTAAATACATAAAAGTAAACAAACATGGGTTCATTAATGATATAACATTTCTACCATTACCAATATTACAAAAGAAAAAAAGAACGCGATAGTGAAACTATGCGTTATGAATTACTTTTACAACTAGCACATGTGTGACATAATAACTTACGCTTTTACGGCTTTGTTTACGTTCCCCTGGCTTATTTGCGTAGAAATTATCTTCAGATTACCAAGAACATGGCGGGACCTACTAGAATAAGCGATATATTCTTAGAAAGTAATGTCAAGATGCATGAATCACTCCTGTTATATACGTCGGTGAATAACCCGATATTAGTTTCCCGGAATATGTATGTACAGGGTGGGCAAAAATTCAAACTATAAGGATGGTGAAAACCAAATTTGGCTATCGGCTTTCGGTTTCGAGTTATCCCTGAAAATTCGATTTTTCCCATTTTCGTTTTATCACGATATCTCGGCTATTTATGAAAATTGACAAAAGTGACTTTTACGTTCTTCAGGCACTTTTTTGATTAGAATGCAATGGCGTTCGAAATTCGAGGTAGGACATAAAGTTGTATTTTTTTATATGGAACATATAGTTGGCTATGATATCATTAAAAAGAGGATTTTTTGGGCATTTCAATGATATATATCATGTGGGGTCTTTTCGTTCATTTTCACTGTATTATAGCAAAAAATTAACATTTTCCATTGATTTTCATCATTTCATTGCTTTTTGTTAGTAGGCGTGTGTCATTCAACATACATGAATCTATCAGTAGGATTATAAATAGTATCAATAGTTTAAGTTGATTATTTGATTGTTGCTTCACCTTAAAATTATAAATTTGCGATGGCTTATGAAAATTACGAAAAAGTATGATATGTTGGAATGCTTTATTCTCAATAATAATAATGCTGAAGCTGCATGTGAAACATATTTTAATCGTTACTCGGAAAGAAGACAACCTAATAAATCTATTTTTTGAAGACTGAAAGATAATCTCATTAATTTTGGAGCATTCAACAAATCGAGATCGAAGAATTATAATAAGGAAGATACTGAGGAAGTTACGGTCAATGTTATTGGAATGGCAGTGGCAAATCCTTCAATCGAGAGCGTTTTTATATTCGCGGAATGGGGGATAAGGGGTGGAAATAAAAAAACTAAATTATTTTTCTTTTTCAATATATTCACCTGCAAGACGGATACATTTTTCACATCTTTCAATTAATTTATTTATACCCTCATAAAAAAATGATTTCTCTTTATCTGCAAAATACGCCGAAACTGCCTCCTTGACTTTATCATCGGCAGTAAATTTTTTTATCCCGCAGCTCTTTTTTCATTTTCGCAAACAGGTAATAATCACTCGGGGCCAGGTCTGGGCTGTAGGGTGGGTGATTCACAATTTCGAAGCCCACCTTATGCAGGGCAGCTAACGCAACGCGGCTCTTGTGGACGGGCGCGTTGTCGTGCAAAAGCAGCACACCTTTCGTCAATTTTCCCCGTCTTTTCTCTTTAATGGCTTCCTTTAGTCGCTCTAATATTGAAACATAATATTCTCCGGTTATAGAAACACCTTTATCTTTATAATCAATCAACAATATTCCTTCCAAGTCCCAAAATACCGTTGCCATGAGTTTCCCAGCTGATTGTGACACTTTAAATTTCTTGGGAGGTGCTGTGCACTTTTTATGCCACTGTATGGAGTCTTGTTTGGACTCAGGTTCATAACGATGAACCCAAGTTTCGTCTCCAGTAACAATTCGGCTCAATACACCATCCTTGTCTTCATTACAGAGGTCGAAAAATGCACGCGAACACTCTACGCGCTGTTGTTTTTCCGGCGGCGCGGCGTGAGCATTCTCGGCACCCATCTTGCGCTGACCCTAGACATGCCGAGATGATCGTGTAGGATTTTAAAAATTGTTGTATCGGATACTCCAACCATTTCTGCGAGTTGTTTCTTCTTTAGTCGAGCATCTTCGAGTACAATTTTTTCAACTTTTTGGATAAGTGCTGGCGTGGTCACCTCAATGCTCCTGCCCGGCCTCGGGTCGTCTTCAAGGGATTCCCTTCCTTGTTTAAATAAACTATGCCACTTGTACACCATGGTTTTTCCTGGACAAGAGTCGCCGTAAACCAATGACATCTCATTCATTATGGTCGCGACTGATTTTCCTTGCCTGGTAAGGAACTTTATAACGGCACGATATTCGATTGTTTCCATATTTCACTTTTCACTCCTGATTATGTTACTTGGTTGACGATAGCTCACAGACTAACTGTCTAACTATGGTCTTTCTTCCTCATCTGAGGCCAAACCTTGGTTCGAAAGCCCCTTATTCATCTGGGAGAGGTTCCTCTAACCCGGGTGTTTGTAGGTATGTTTGAGTTCTCAAGTCAAGTTTTGACTAGAAAATTGGTGGAATAATGCACATTCTCAGGGTTGGAAGTCTTCTATGGCAAGGGCCCTTCTGACCTGGATTCTGGGAGGCGGTCTGTCCGGGTCGAGCTCAACAAGATGGCTGATGAGGGGATTTCCCGATCGTCCAATTCCCTCCATGGCTGCGTTCGCTAATTTAATAACAATGAAACTTCGTATTTATACTAATTATGAGCTCATTCCGCGAATATAAAAACGCTCCCTCGTAAGTTTAGGCCATACAACGTGAGGAAACAATAGCAGCTCCTATTGACTGATTCTGAACGATGCTTACAATTCTGCAATTGGTATCTTCAACAAATTCAGGAGATTCCATCATTTTTTACAAAAATTATTTGGACATTAGCAGTGCCGGAATTTTTAACCAAACAATGAACATTGGTGGTCTGATGTTAACCCCTACCGTGCCGTCGATGTTCAAAATCAGGGTCGATTCGGCTTTAGTGTTTGGCGTGCCCTATTTGACAATCGTATTCTGGCATACCAAATTTATCAAGAAAAATTAAATGGTCAAGGGTATTATAACATCATAAACCAACATGTAGTAGAAGAATTTTTGGAAGAACTGCCTTTGAACGAGATAAGAAATGTATTTTTCCAGCAAGACGGCGCACTAGAATAACACTAGAATAGTCTCAGGATTGCTGACTGAAAATTTTGGAGACAACTGGATAGGCACGGGCGGACCAGTAAGGTAGCCACCACGTTCGCCGGATTTGTCACCCCTAGATTTCTTTTTCTGGGGACATCTTAAAGACCGGTTCTACAAACAAACTCATAATAACATTAACGAACTGAGAGAGAACTTTATACAGTGTCTTGATTCTGATTCTTGTATTCATATTCACAATGCACTTCGGAGCGTTTCGAGACGGTGTGAATTATGTATTGTAAATAATGGGCGCCAGTTCGAACATCTATTTTAAATAATTTTTTATTTATTCTCAACATGAAATTTAAAATATGTGTGATTCGTCGATCTTCATTTGTTAAAAGTTCCAAAATTAATGAGATTTTCTTTCATTCAGTCAAAAATAGATTTATTAGGTTGCCTTCTTTCCGAGTAACGATTAAAATATGTTTCACATGCAGCTTCAGCATTATTATTATTGTGAATAAAGCATTGCAACATATCATGCTTTTCGTAATTTTCATAAGCCATCGCAAATTTATAATTTTAAGGTGAAGCAACAATGAAATAATTAACTTAAACTATTGATACTATATTTATAATAATTAAAACCTACTGACAGATTCATATATGTTGAATGACACACGCCTACTAACAGAAAGCAATGAAATGATGAAAATCAATGGAAACTGTTAATTTTTTGCTATAATACAGTGAAAACGAACGAATAGACCCTACATGATATATATCATTGAAATGGCCAAAAAATCCTCTTTTTAATGATATCATAGCCAACTATATGTTCCATATAAAAAAATACAACTTTATGTTCTACCTCGAATTTTGAAAAATTTTTCAAAAATTCTCTAACGTCATTGCATTCTAATCAAAAAAGTGCGTGAAGAACGTAAAAGTCATTTTTGTCAATTTTCATAAATAGCCGAGATATCGTGATAAAACGAAAATGGGAAAAATCGAATTTTCAGGGATAACTCGAAACCGAAAGCCGATAGCCAAATTTGGTTTTCACCATCATCCTCTTCTCGAAAAAAACAGATCGAGGATGCGTGGTCCGTTTTTTGATACCTACTTACCGAGATCCCCTATTAAAACATCGAAATCGTCATAAATGAAATAGAAGCCATGCTGTATATAGTTCGATATCTCATACACCTTAGTCTATATTTTATTTATTTTTATTAAGCTATTAAGTTTCAACGTGCGTTTAAACCTAAACAGGATACCTTAATGCGAAGTATCAACATCGACTCCTATACATATTTTCGTCGATAATATCCTGCGATCTAGTTACCAATACAATAATTTATTAGATTAAGCTCTCATAACCTCAACCGGAATGCTGTGTTAACTGTATGTAGTCGTTACGGCAAAACAATCGATGCAATTTCGTAACTTGAAACCACACACGAATATGCACTTCATATCGTGTTGTTGATAAGCAATTGCGACTACACACGTTGTACATTAGCAACCATAACATAATAAAATTTATAAAATAAACGTGACGTTTATATAATAATGATAATCATTTCAAATGTCTAGTTGATAGCTATTCATCTAGAATAGTGTTTCCACAACTGGGTTAGTAATATACAGGGTTCTTCTTTGTTTAGCGTACATTAGATCTAAGTGGCTAAGTGTTTCTGACTTGCATGATGTTTTTTGCGACGTCCGATTTTCCGATTTTTCAAATTTGCATGATAGAAACGTGTTGCAAAGAAACAAACCCACCCGTAGACAAACATACGAAATAAATATGTGCACTTAAACAAGTAATATCTTGTTAAAAAGAAATGAATTATTCAATGGATGATTTTTGTATCGGGTTAGAACTGCTTTCTTGCCAGTAAAATTTATGCGATTCAGTTTCCCGAAAGACGACATCCAGAAACGATCAGTTTTGCTAGAGTTCTTGAGCGCTGTGTTGAAACAGGAAACGTTAACTACAAAAAAAAATAGAGAGAACAAAGACGGAAACAAATTAGGAAAATGAGTTGGCAGTTTTGTTGACAGTTACAGAAAATCTAGTGCAAGAAGTTGGAATAAGTGAGGAGAGGACAGTTCAAAGAATTCTAAAGAAATATCATTTTCATACTTACTACATTCAGTTGCATCAGGCTGTGAGTGAAGTGAGTGAAGGTACTTTTTTTTTCTGAAGAAGCAACACTGAATCCGTCAATAGACAAAATAATGAAAATGAAAATCGCTGGATTGGGAGATTGGGGGGGGGAGTTGGGGGGGGAGGCGAAGATTGCCGAACTCTGAACAAAATCTGATACAAAATACCAAGAATTGTCGACGCATTTGCCTCTATTACACTTGTCATGCTTAGAAATGTGGAAAAGGCCTTTCAAGTGAGAATTGGTAAATGCCTTCAACAAGATGGATGTTAATTTGCAAGCTGGTTTTTCAAAGCTTACGTTAACATTTAAGATGTCGCTTATTTAAGTTTTTTTGTTTATTTGTGTCCAGTAGTCTTGTTGTGTTCTGCAAGCCACTTTCTAAGCATGCCAGTAATATTACTGCCCCTGCATTGTGCTGGGTACCAGGACACACTGGAATCAGTGGCAATGAGAAAGCTAATCTATTAGCAAAGAAGGCCGCCACAACATCGTTTGTGCGACCGGAACCATTCTGTGGAATAGGGATGAGCACCTATAAGAAAGAACTTAAAGACAGGGAAGAGGACGTCAGAGCTTCCCTCTGGCACAATCTTTCTGGTCTGAGACATTCCAAGGTATTCCTTGGAAATTTCAACAAGCAGAAAGCAAAAACCATGCTAGAACTAAACAGGAACAGATTACGCATTGTCACAGGTTTCCTTACAGGGCATTGTCACCTCGGGGAGCACATGCAGAGAATAGGTCTGAAACAGAATAGCGACTGCAGGTTCTGCGGGGCGGAAGATGAAAGTCCGGAACACCTGATATCCAACTGCACAGCAATTGAAAAAATTCGCGCCAACTATCTTGGCAAAGGCGTTATAGACGAGGAAGAAATACCCTCTTTGAAACCATCACATCTGTTACAGTTTATTAAAGCTCTCAGGCTGGATGGGGAGCTGTGACTGCGGGCAAAACCCAGCAGCTTACACCTCATGTAAGGGGGCACAATAGACCCACGGTCGCGGTGCAATATCACCCTTATATCTAAATCTAATCTAAATCTAATATTACTGCCCGTTCCAAGTTTGATGAAATGGGGGCGGAGAGGTGGTCAGTCGCTCGCAGCACGCTTCTATCGTGAAAAACTGAAAAAAAAAGGAATAACTCCAAAACTGTTGGAGATAAAAAAGAGTTGCATCAATTTGTGCATGATTTGAGAGCTCGAAAAATACAGATTCCTATTTAATAACCTTGTACATTAAACCCAGTATTTTTGTCTTGGATAAAACGCATGTACTCTTTCGTGCTTAACCGAAAAAACTGAAAACTATCTTTTTAACTTTCATACTTTCGGAGATATTTTAAAATTTCAAAGACGCTGCAAATGTCACTTAAAAAAAGTCATGCAATTCAGAAATCGTGACACTTAGATCCAATGTTTGCTCGGAAAAAGTGCCATTTTAATTTAAGAGGGAATCCAAGGATTTCGGATAGTCGAAGTGGTGAAATGGAAGATGGCCAAGGCCTTGAAAATTTTACACAAGACCAAGTCCAATACTTGTGGCATACGCTGGTTATTTTATGAAGAACAAGATTAGGCCGACGTATTTGTTTCTGATTTTGAGAGTGTATGAGGATAACAACGAAGAATATTCTGATGATGATCGAAACACATGTCCTGAATTAATTAGGTGTTGTGGTCTCTGGTGTTAGTGATTTTATAAAAATATTGTAGTTGTCATTTTAACTATTCTGAGTTTGATATCTGGTACTTCCTTTCTTTAATTTAGTAGTATTATTTGTGGTGCAATCCTCAAAGAATATTTAGGAGGTTCGAGATACCATGTTCTGTTTAATGATGAAATAAATTGTCCGCGCTTTGATCGCCCTGTATACAAGATTGAATTTCTAGCGCAAATAAATTATTTAATGTTATAACCTAACTACATATGGTACATTTTAAAGTAAACTGTAGAACATTGATGGATTGAAATTGATACCAATCAAGCAACTGAAACAACCTAGTTTTGCAGTAAAAAATTCGTTCGAATTTATTAAAGATATTCAAAATATTCAGTTGCTGGAGGGTGAAATATTGATTTCATTTGATGTTAGTTCTCTCTTTCCTAGTGTACCGATTCCAGACACCTTGACATACCTCGAGGACTTGTTGCTTCAAAATAGTTTGAGTCAACAATGTGTCCAGGAATATATTCGCTTAACTGACATCTGCAAGAAACAGAACATTTTTCAATTCAACGGGAGTTTTTTTGAACAGGTGGAAGGAACGGCAATGGTTAACTCCTTGTCGCCGTTTTTGGCTAACCTTTTTATGAGCCGTTTTGAAAAGGACTTAGAATCTAAGAGCGAATACTTTCCTAGGGTTTGGTTGAGGTATGTGGATGATATTTTCGCTATATTTCACAATAAAAAATGTAATATTGACGATTTTCTCAATAGATTAAATAATCGGTTCGAAACCATAAAGTTCACTTGTGAAAGAGAAGAAAACGGTCAGCTACCCTCTCTAGATACTTTAGTAATTAGAAATAACAATAGATTAGAGTTTGACGTGTATAGAAAGGAAACCAGTACACTTCGCTACATTCCTTCAGATTCCCATCATTGTGTTCAACACAAAATGGCAAGTCTCAATTTTTTGGTCCACAGACTTCTCACTTCTCCCTTGAACAAGGCGAGGTATGAGAAAGAGCTTAAAATTATAAAAGATGCGGCCAAGTGTAATGGTTTCCAGCCTCAGCATATCTATAAGTCGATTAGGAAGTTTAATTTATAAGAAAACTGTGAAAGAATCTACGACTTTTCGAGAGAACGTTAAAGCTTCACCCGTTGTGACCCTGCCTTACGCTCCCTTTATCACTAAAGGTTTGAGTAAAATCTTCAAAGAGCTAGATCTCAGAATAGTTTACGGTTCTGGGACTAGTTTACGAAGTCTCATCGGTAACCCTAAAGATAAAATACAACCTCTAGAAAAGTCAGGTGTTTACGAAATCAATTGTAAAGATTGTAATCAAAAATATATCGGGCAAACTAGGAAAGCAGTCTCAACTAGATTCAAAGAGCATATGGCTAATCTTAGATTTAATAGAATTGAGAAATCGAGCTTTGCCTAACACATTTTTGAAACAGATTACAACATCGATCATACGAATGTGAAATTAATTAGACAAATAAACAATTGTACTCGTAAGTTTCTAAATGTTTTCGAAAGTTTAGAAATATATAAAAATAAGTCATGTGTTATGAACTGTGACAACGGATCTATCCCGCATTCGTCATTGTTTTCGTTAATCGGAAATTAATGATGCGTATCGGATTGACCGTGCATAACATTTAGGTTACCTGTATTTGTAGATTTTATTTTAATTTAGTTTTATTATCGCCTTGATAATGAAACGCGTCGGTGTTTTAGTTAAAACTTGTTTGGTGTTTAGTGGGTTAAAGTGTTTCGTGTTCTACTTCTGCACCAAGAGATCCAGTGAAGAACTTCTTATACATAAAGTACCTGCTTGCCCTTCTCTGTGTCGATACAGTCCGTCGCGTACAACTTATGATATGTTTATTAGTGATGGGAAATACCGCTCCGAGTATGGAACGTTCCAGTACCGGTCGCGACATAAAAATACCGTGACAAAATACCGCGAAAAAATACCGGTGTAGTCAGGTGGAGTAGGAAATCCGTAACTAAGCAACGATGCGAATCTATCCCCACCTATGTACTGAACACATGCACAGCGTTGCCCATAGGCCTGTGATTTTTACTGTATACGCATTTCAAACATAGTATTAGCGTAGAGAGAATATATATAGAGAATCCATGCAATGTTATTTTTTGGGCACGCCATTGTGGATCTGGAGGAAAGGACGGCTACATCCAAAACTAACAGCAGCACCGTCTCCTGGGCTTAAGCTCATGTATGGTAGATGTCGTGGTGTATTTTCAAATATTCTTTTAGTATTAACCATAATAAAATAGTACCTAATAACTACTATTAACGCTCATATTTAATAATAAATTTTATTATTTAGATTTAGAAAGAAAATGAATACAAGCTGTCATATAAATTCCACCAAAATATGTATATAGCAAAGGTATGAACCTTGTTAAAAGACGTATATATAAAAACTTATGAATGAATGTGTAAAATCAAGACCGACTCTTTCTGACAAGGAAAAAATACATAAAGAACTTACACATCCAATTTGTGTTTGCACAGATGGTCATAAAATAATATATTTTATAGAAATGCCAGACTTTATATTCAAGTTTATATCTTAAAATATGTATTTGCAATATAGATCCGAAAATGTAAAACAATTTTTTTTTTATTCCTTTAATTAATTGTCGGATCATCAAAACAAATTGTATGCACTGAGTGGTGCTTCGAAAGATTTGATGAATACACCGATTGTGTGCATGATATAAAAACACACCGAAAACTTTAAATATAAAGAAATTGAAAATGAATAAATGCTTAAAAAATACCGTGTCAGCTTAATCTGGAAATGCCTTTTATTTTTAAATTGGATCATACTTTTTTCTGCATACACGTTAAAAATAATTTCAAACTAATACCTATTTACATCTATATTGCACGTTTACAAAATAGAAGAATATTAGAAAATAGAATTGTTTTATTTAATGGGGTCATCCTAAATATTAACAATTACGTTTCATAAAACCTGTTATGACAGTAAAATATTTGATTGACGGATATTAAAACCTCTAATTTTTATAAAACAGGAGCAACTTACTGTCCGAATTTAATTCCTAAAATTCTCTAACAGTTGAATTGAAAAATTAATATTAACACGAGAGCAATGGATAATAAAAAAGCAACTAGATTGACGTCAAAAGCATCAATGTTTGATATGTCAATTCTAAATATTATTCCATAAACCGTGAATCTAAACACTCCCTGTGCGATTGGATAATTTCGTCTGGCTGCCACATCCGGAACTCCAGTTATAACTGTTATAAGTAATAAAGATATAAATATATGAAATTCTATAAAGTAACGAATATACATACAACTTTAAACACCATGAATTGCTTCCGTAAATTATTTAATAACTGAAAGTAATATTGCAAAAGAGTAAAGAATCAAACTTGCCCCCAAAAACTAAAAATACAAACGCTATAGTATCGTGGGCTTCCGTGAAGTTCTGTTTAGAGTACTAAAATCGTATGCATATACAGGGTTAGTCAAAAGTATGGAGTAGGCGGTTTATTTCCGTAAATATGAACTTTATAACAAAATGTCTTTAACAAAAGTTACTATTCTCCATGTCTTACACTACTCGTGGTTTTTTTATGTCAACGTATTTCCATGGAAGTGCTGATTTTTGTTTCTCTTTTTTTTTTTCTTGAAATGACTTGATATTTTTCATATGCTTTAATACTATATAATTTTTGGATCATCTTAATTTACGTTTAGATATGCTTTAATAATAAAAATTTTAGAGAAAATACTCATAATACTTTATTTACTCAAATATTATTTAAATTGAATGTTCAATCTGAAGACCCTGTCCAGCTTGACAATAACCTAATCAATCACAAAAATAGCGCAATGAATTTTGCAGCCAGTTAGGTGGTATTTCTTCAATTTCATGAATGATTGTGGGTACCAGGTCTTGTAAATTTTGTGGTTTCTCTTTGTAAATTTTATTTTTTAAATGACCTCCGAGGAAAAAATTTAAGGGACTCAAATGGGGCGACCTAGCAGGCCATTCAATAGATCCTCGACGTCCAATCCAACGACCTGGAAAGACGTTATTCAGAAACATGCGAACATCAACTCCAATGTGGTGGAGCGCTGTCTTGCCGAAACCAAACATTGTCGTTTGGCATTGCTTGTCGATCTTCATTCGGAAATAAATGTGCGATGTCAGGTACAATGTAGGTTTAGGTTATTTCCATCATTATTGCACAAAACTGCATTCTTCTGTTAGGGTCATCTTCGTTTAGCTCATGGAGAAAGTGTATCTTGTAAGGTTTGTATTTGTTCTTTTGTAATATTCGAACTAACGACGATTGACTATCATTATTCAAAGCAAGTTGGGTGGTTGACGTAATTGGATTATCGATAACACTAAGTAATACATCAAAAGCTTGATGCTGATTTGTGGCGGATTTTGGACGTTCAGACCTTGGAATATATCTTTCACATTTCCAGTTACTCTAAATTTTCTAACCAATTTAGACACTGTGGATTGTACAATAGAATTTCTCTTCGGATGAACGTTATTAAATAAATGACAAACGTCTTGATGTGAACGTTGTCGATCTCCATAACCAACCATAAGATTTCAATTCTTTCAGTTTCTCTGAGTTTGACCATGTTTACAAATTAAAATGAAACTATTTTGATTAAATTAACTTGTTAACTTATTGAAAGGTACTTCACAATGATATGGAAAACGACATTAAGAAAACAGAGACCACTATAATTTTTTGTAGAATTATCCTCACATGAATAAAAAGAAGTATTAAAAACTGGAGAATCTGATTTGAAATCACATTTTGCCGTTTAGTGAAAACTATGATTTTATACAGAAATTTTGTTATTAAAGCATATGAAAAAAAGTATCAAGTCATTTCAAGAAAAAATAAGAGGAATAAAGGTCAGCAAAAACTTGGTTGCCATTAAAAAAAAAATTAATACCTTTCCATGGAAATACGTTGACATGAAAAACCAACGAGTAGTCTAAGATATTGACAATAATTAGTAAAAAAACCTTTTTGCTAAAGACATTTTGTTGTAAAGTTCATATTTACGGAAATAAACCGCCTACTCCATACTTTTGACTAACCCCGTATAAATAATCAGCATAGATGTGTGGAAGAGTAAAGTAATTATGTCGCAAAATATTACTACAGTTTTAAGACGTAATATATAGGTATACCTAGAGTAAAAACCAAATCATTTATAAGATAGAAATACTCGTGTCTGAATTATGTTTAAAGTTTTTTTAAAACAGCAATACATTTTTTTATTGACAGTAGGTAATAAATCACTTTGATACCGTATGTAGTTATGAATGGAGTTATTTCATTCACAGTTTTGTTGGGTTAGTTTTCCAATTACAGTTGGAAATAAATTCGGTTTGGTTTAGTTTCACTCATAGTGTATAGGTGGTCATTACAGTCTTTTCTGCTTTCTACCACCAGATACCAGCACATTACTGGGTAATACACAAAGATTTACCCGAAATTTTATGTTGCCTGATTTGCCTATTCAATGGGCTCTCTATATATATTCTCTCTACGGTATTAGTTACGAATCAGTATAATATTCTGCTCCAGTGAGTTCTCTTTGCGTTTAAAAATGTCATCCAAACGGTCAACAAAGTTGTCTAATACTTGGAATTTTTTTAACGTAACATCACAGACAGATGCAACAGCAATGTGTAATATATGCAAGCAAACGCTAAGCTATAAAACAACAAGTAATAATTTAAGAAAGCATATGTCTAGAAAACATCCGTTAGTGAATATAGATATTCAAAAAAGCCAACATTCTGTTCAAAAAAGATCTATTATTACTTCAGAGCTAGTTGAACCTTCAACTTCATTGATGCTCAATAAAAATGCATTAGAAGCAACAAATAAAATATCTCAACAATCCACAGTTACTGCTTTTCTACGTAAAAAATGAAACTTAATATCCAGGATAAAAAAAATATTGATGATTCCTATTGCTTCTGTTCACCCGTGATTTTCAGCCATTTTCAGTTGTTGATGATTATGGCTTCAAAAAATTTGTATCGACGTTAAATCAGTCGTACGAACTTCCATCAAGGAAAACTATTTCCAAATCTTTATTACCCACAACCTACGAAGAAGTCTACAATAAAACTAAAGTTAAAATGACTGAAGTTAAAGCAATTACACTGACCACGGATTGTTGGACCTCCTGTAATACAGAAAATTTTTTAACCGTAACAGGACATTTCATAAATAAGAATTTTAAAATGGAAAATATATTGTTAGAATGCACTACGTTTGAAGACAGTCACACGAGCGAAAATTTAGCGAAAGAATTGAAGAGGATAATTTCAGAATGGAACTTAGACAATCACATTTTAATGATTGTGTCAGACAACGCCGCCAATATTCGAAAAGCTATAAAAGAACATTTAAAATTAAAACATTTTGGATGCTACGCTCATACAATCAATTTAATTGTGCGAGATGCACTTCAGAAAATTGATGGACTGGAGAAAATACGAAGCATTGTTGGGTATTTTAAGCGAAGCACCACAGCGATGGCAAAATTAAAAATTCAACAACAATGTTTGAACATATGTCCCAAGAAGATCATTCAAGACGTAAGTACGAGGTGGAATTCTACTTACTACATGTCGGGCTCGTGGCCTAGTGGCTTGCACACTTGCCTCGTAGTCCGGCAGTACCGGGTTCGAACCCCGGTGCTTCCTTTCTGAGTTTGGTTTTCTGTAGTTTTCCAAATTCCACGGCAAATGCGGAAAGGTTACATCTTAAGTCGGTCTACAGCCGCAGGCGTAATAATAAGTCATGGCCAGCCGATGCCCCCTGTAATTGGCGCAAGCTGTTGGGGGATGCTAAGGCATGAATTATTATTATTATTACATGCTACAAAGATTTATCGAACTGGAAGAACCGCTAAGGACAACTATGGGGCTTATAAATAAAGATTTTCCAGTTATTTCTGTGGAAGAGTGGGAATTCTTTAGAGAAGTCACACAAATTTTAAAGCCAATGCTAAATATAACTGAAATAGTTAGTGGTGAAAAATATATAACTGCATCGTCAGTTATAATTTTAACTGACGGTCTTTTAAATATTTATAAAAATATGCATAATGAGAAGTTCCAAAACATGTCTAAAAAAATTATAAACACACTTTTGGAGGGAATACATAACAGACTAGGTGATCTAGAGAACAGTAACTCGTTACTTTTAGCAACATTCCTAGATCCTAGATTTAAATGTTTAGGGTTTTCTACTGAGCAGTTGGGTGAAAAAGTTAAGAACGCTGTTATATCTACAATCACTGATTCTATTAAAAAGACAAATAAGTGTCGTGAAAAGGACAGTCAACAAGATACGATGGAGATAAAGCGGAAAACTGTATATGGGATAAGTTTGATCGGAAAAGGACGACTTACCAACCTACAGGAACGGCTCAATCAAAAGCAATTATTGAGGTGCAGAGGTATTTAGAAGAACCACCGATTTCACGAACAGAAGATCCACTAATGTGGTGGAAAGACAATTCATATAATTTTCCTCATCTTGCTGGCCTGGTCATGGAAAAATTTGTAACTGTTGCAACCTCAGTCCCGTGTGAAAGGCTATTTTCCAAATCGGGTCAACTTTTATCTGATAGAAGGAACAGACTGAGTTCGACTAAAGTGAAACAGTTGCTATTTTTAAATTATAATAATAAAGAAGTTGTTTAAAGGTAATCTACACTACTCTTGTTTATTTTATATATCTATCTTTTAAATATATTTTTATAAACCTTTGTTTGAAATTTTAATATGTACATACATATGTTACTTTCAAGAATTTAAATATTGTTATGGTTTTGTTAGAATTTCATATATTTTAAATAAAATTGTTTTTTAGTATGCATGCATCATAAACCAATCAAAACACACCCATAAGCGTGCATAATCGGGCCTTTATCGCACGGCGTGCGTAAAAAGGTTGCTTGGTAACAGCCAATCCCAAGCGTTTAATAGTCCAGTGAAATGTCAGGAGATGTCAAATGACATATAGGTACATGTCATGTATTGAAATTATTGATTTGATTTCTTCTAATTAAAATTATTGTTGCATTTATACTAAAAAATATCGTATGACACTCGTGCATAATTAGCTTTTAAAGCACTCGTAACGTTAAAGCCACTCCGCTTCGCGTCGTGGCTTTAAACTCGTTACTCGTGCTTTAAAAGCTTGATTATGCACTAGTGTCATAATATACTATTTAGTATGCATGCATCATAAACCAATTAAAACACACTCATAAGCGTGCATAATCGGGCCTTTTTCGCACGGCGTGCGTATAAAGGTTGCTTGGTAACAGCCAATCCCAAGCGTTTAATAGTCCAGTGAAATGTCAGGAAATGTCAAATGACATATAGGTACATGTCATGTATTGAAATTATTGATTTGATTTCTTCTAATTAAAATTATTGTTCCATTTATACTAAAAAATATCGTATGACACTCGTGCATAATTAGCTTTTAAAGCACTCGTAACGTTAAAGCCACTCCGCTTCGCGTCGTGGCTTTAAACTCGTTACTCGTGCTTTAAAAGCTTGATTATGCACTAGTGTCATAATATACTATTACTAAATAAATGTATATCTGTTTGACAATTATTGTTGTAATTATGAATTATAAAGCGAATTAGTAGATAAAATAGCAAGAAAATTGGGAAAGTTATGTAATGTAATAACGTTTACAAGCCTTGATATAATTTTAATATAATATAATTAAATTAATTATTATTATTTATACATACATATATGTATATGTATTGTAACGTTTCTAGCTGCCCACGTATTATACATACAATCAAACTGGTCGTTAACTAGGTCCGGCGTTCCAATAGGAAATTAAACACTTTATTCTGCTTGAACTATTAATTGTACGTTAAAAAGAAAATTAAAAAATAATCTCTAAATAAGCTTCGATGCCTAAATTCCATCGCTAATCGCGACAAAGTCATGAAACGAAGTGCTTTCTTTGTTGTGAAAATAAATTTTGACTTCTCTATACAAAGTGATGTTTCGTAGTAACAACCCACGTTTCTGTTGTTCTCTCTGGCCTATCGCTCCAAAGTAACCGGTTATTTCGGTATTGCGGAGCGCGACGCGACGCTCCAATAAAATACCGCTCCAATAAAATACCGCTCCAAAATACCGTTACCCAGATACCGACCCATCTCTAATGTTTATGTTATTGAACGGAGTGCACCCTTCAGACTAAATAATGACATCATATTGGGTACATTTTTATATTATTCTCACAATTTGTTTAAGGAGATGATTGGATATATTATCATGTCCGGACGCATTTGATGTGGCCAATATGTGGTTTCAATAAGACGGTGCCAACACAGACATATCATACAGATAGAGAAATAATTCAATTACTGCATGAGACATTTCCTGGTCGTGTACTCTTTCGTTTTGGTGATCAGAATTGGCCCCCTAGATCGTGTGATTTAACATCACTCGATTTCTTCGTAGGGGATATTTGAAGTCGAAAGCTTATGTCGACAAGCTCACAACCACACGTGAATTACAAGAGGAAATTAAACGCTGCATCAACGGAATTCAACCAAAATTGGCAACACAAATTGAGAACTAGATGTATGAAATATAATAATAAATAAAGAGATCGAGATGCGAAATCAAACTAACCAAAAAGGAAAAAGAAACGTGATTTTAGGACTTTAATGAAATTAATAAACAATGTTAGTACTTGATAATATGCTATGTTTTTTCATTGTTTTCAAACATCATTTTTTTCGTACTAAAAAACGAAATCCGCAACACTTCAGAACTGTTTCAGCATGATAATAAAGAAGACAGGCGCGCACGTGAAACAGGCGATAACGGACACAGAAAGCGAAGAAATAAAACAAAACGGCTTCACGCCACCAAGTCTCTACGTCAGAGTAGATTCCCTTACGAGTATACTAACCCGGTACAGCTTCTCTCCTGTCTTAGCCATCCTTTTTGGTTGTTTCGCTCCGTACTCTCGCTGAATTATTAATTCAACCCATAAAAGTATTATAAATAACTAGGGATAATGCAAGTTTACGCCGAGGTATAAATGAAAATTTAAAAATACGAAAATAAAAATCGCTACGAATATAAATTTCTCGGCTAAACGAGTATTCCCGTGTTCCATAATCGCGTTCTCGTTCTAGCGCAATAAAGAAAAGGAAAGATGAACCAGAGGTGGCTCGCGATTTCGAACGATACTTAAGAAAAATCCATTTTTCCCCTCCTTTTCTTTATAAAAATGGTTGGTGTGATACGTTAGATAAACCTATCAAACTTGATTTTATTCCAATTACAACAAAAAGGATATTCTTACAAAATTATATCTTGCGCCCTACTTACAATTAACGAGCCACCACTGAAACGTATCTACTTAGTATATAGAAAGGAGAAAAGAAAGAAGAAACGCAGAAAAAGGAGTATATACAATATCCACGTTATAATGGTCGCAGTTATCCGTCTCTCTTCACATCTACCATCTCGGTTAGTAGCGCGTTACAAAGGCGAGAGAGCCGTGGCGCGATAATAAATTCTATATCTGGAGGAACGTTGTGCTGGTAAAAAATTTAAAGAATGTACGGCGAATCTTATTTACGCGAGTAAATTACACGCGGTTTTCTAATTTCCTCGGTAATATTTCTTGTTTCCGTTACTACCATTACTGCACGCTCGTCATGCGGTTGTTCTCTCTTCCGACGTTTCTTGATCGTCCTCTCTCGCCAGAATGGTATGCCTGTTACCCCCTTTGATGTTTTATCAAAATTAAAGAACTCCTCGAGCTGTTCTTGTGCAGTAATTTTAACTTTTCTTATGCATCGTATGCAGTTAGTTTTTATCGTTAATTGTGTTGGCAGTACTTCATTCCATCTATCTCTTTGAAATATAAAAATGACAATTGATTGTAATTCTTAATTAAAAACTATCACAATAATCCCCAAATACATCCACCAAGAGCTATAACAAAATTAAGCAGTAACAACAACAACAGTAAATAATTGGTCCCCATATTTTGGGGTCTCATGACAAAAACGCAAAAAATTTGAAATCTAGAAGATTTATTTATTGGACACGATTGACTATGGTTTGAGCAGCTCTCACATTTTCAAAATTTCGAACAAAAAAGAATCACTAGCTCTTGAAGTACAACATTTTTGTTGCGGAGAAGGATTGACCATCGTTTGAGCTTGCTTGACCATCAAATTGCTACAAAATCTCACAACCGTTATCGCACTTTTAACAAACTTTGGGAGGTGGCCAAATCTTTGGAAATTGTATAGCTTATTATCTCGTCGTTATCTTTAAACCACAGAAAAAATAAATTTTATCCGACCTTGACATATCATAGAATTTTCAAAGTTCATCGCATTCTTCGCAAACTTTCAGGTGGGTCTAACGCTGAAAATGGTATGGCTTATTGTCTTGATCGTTTGACCATTTCTTCCAGACTTTGAGAGGTGGCCAAACGCTGAAAATGTTACCATATTTTGCTTACTACCTCTAAACTACAAAAAACGTCAAAATTATCGTTTGACTACTCCCTGGTTAATTTTTATTCGACCTTGAAATTACATTTAATAGAGTATCTAGTATCACATTTGTCACAGACTGAAAGGTGGTTAAACGTAGAAAATGGTATAATTTGTTGATTTATATTTTTGAACCACTAAAATTTGAAAATTATCGCTTGGCCACTAGCGGGTCCAAGTCCCAGGACCAAAGAGCTACTCGGAACCTGACAAAAAAATCCCGAGACCCAAATATAACAAGTGGGTAGAAAGAACCGGCTACTGAAAAAGCCCTCTCAGATTCAACACTCGTAGGAGGAATGGTTAACAAATAACCAGAAGCCAACTGCAGAAACTGGCCACGATTACCCCCGTTTTCAAAGAGGCACATTTCCTTTTCTATAATAATTTTAAAGCTCGGGCTCGTGGCGTAGTGGCTTGCACACTTGCTTCGTAGTCCGGCAGTACCGGGTTCGAACCCCGGTGCTTCCTTTCTGAGTTTGGTTTTCTGTAGTTTTCCAAATTCCACGGCAAATGCGGAAAGGTTACATCTTAAGTCGGTCTACAGCCGCAGGCGTAATAATAACTCATGGCCAGCCAATGCCCCCTGTAATTGGCGCAAGCTGTTGGGGGATGCTAAGGCATGAATTATTATTGTTATTGTTAAAGCTGCCTGGTGCTGATGGAATTACAGCTATTGGTGACATCATTTTTGCGTTTTCCAATGCCTGGTTTAATTTTTCTCTTAATGATGTGAAGTCTACTTTATCTTGGCGAAGTTGAGCAAGACGAATTTTTTCTTCAGACTCTTCCACTTCCACCTCTGTTAAATCTGCTGAAAGAGACAACCTTTTCACTAATTTTCTTATAAACGTTGAAATCGTTTTGGGATCTGCATCAAACATTAACACATTACTTGGAAAGCTGTGGTTCTTCTTGTTTCAGCTCCTCAAACATAAAATTGAAAGCAATATCAGCTGTGTAAAGATTTGCATCACTGCGACACAAAGTTAACACGGTAAGCCTGACAGGCTCCAAACAATTCACAATTCCTGTCAAAATTTCAAAATCGGCATCACTCAATTTATTTGGAATGGTAAGTCAATTAGGGTTTTCTGGGTACAATCTTTCAAAAGGATAAAACGTTTTAACATGTCAATCAAATTATTCCAACGTGTCCTGCAGTCCAAAACGAGCTGCAACTCTTTATTATGTTTTTCTTTAACATACTTTTGCAAGGCAACGTTTTTAAGGAGCGATTTTCTAAATATTCTTACAACTCTGCGAACTTCCTTTATAAGAGAATTGATCCATTGTTAATTCAATTTCCTCTTCTAAGTCATCAACAACATCAAGACTTCCAGTTTCATCATTCTCCTCAACTTCATCTGCTTCGTTGTCATCAGCATCTGCTTGCTCATGCTCATAGTCATTTCCACTGATTCTGGAAGTTGAATGCCATGAGCACACACAATTGTTAGTTTGCATCAACCAGGCGCCCAACTTTAACCATTACACTGGCCCCATCACTGCTTATGCTCACAATATCTTTGTCCCATGATAAATTGAATTCTTTCAGAAGATTTAACCGCTGAGCGGTCAAACGATAACTTGTGGTTTCTTATAATGCAAGATGTGGCATTTTCTGTGTTTGATCTCATTTCATTAAAGCAGGGATTGCCATGTTTTTCATCTTGTTCGAACTTGTGCATGCTTATCGGTTTGTTGAGTTTTTTTAAAAGTACAACTAATGATATTTTTTATTAAAATATTAGTAATTCTTATAACAAGTTGATACTCGTAACCCAACTTATACAGTATCTTGAAACTTTCAAATAAGAACTTGTGTTAATTAATAGGGGTCGATATTTCGACCACGTCGACTCCCAAAATCAGTTTTCGTTTATGTCGAGCTCTGAGAAACCGATATCGATAAAGGAATTTTCAAAGGAGGAGGAAGGAATTAAAAATATTATTTGCACAATCTGACAGATCAAAAATTTACAAATGTCATTTTATTCACAAATTCTTTCAAATACCCGGTTATTGTGAACAATTGTTTTAAAAATTTCTGTTTTCAAAACTAAAGAACGTGTTGTATGGGTTGCTTAAATCATGAGCACAAAAAAAACGGAGCGGGCCCTTCCCCTGGCTACGCCACTGTAGCAGTCGAAGGAAAACACTTTGAACAATGCCTTTGATAATTTTACTGATAATCTTTGTAAATTTGTTGAACTATTTGTGTTTTAATGGTTTGTACTTCTTCTTTTTTTAATAAATAAATGTTTACATGTTGTGTCTTCTCAAAAGCACATTAGTCATAGCCTCGAGGAGCTTTCGCTATTTAATTTTTAAAACAACCCCTGCTATAGATGATAGTGGCAAGAAAACGTTTTCACAAAAATATATTTTTCAAAACTTTTTCGACAGTTTAGACTATTTAATTGTAATCTATCCGATAGCTTAAAGAATCTTCCAGCTTTGTTCTAAAAATGGTTTAAATATTTTCGTCAGAACAAAGGTTAACACGGGGTTGAAGTTTTACCATGCCCTATGGCAACAGTTAAAGAAAACGCACACAGTTTTCTTTTGTTTGATTGTCTTCCTTTCCCAGGATCGCTACGTCGTTCCATGATTTTCCTACTTCTCCTAGTCGGACCATTTTTTTGGTGTTTTTTGATCCTGATTTGTAGAGGTTTGCCTGTTTCTCCTACTTGTCGATTTTTTGTTCTTCAGAAGATAGATACGATTGGTCTGTAACAATGTTAAGACTGTAGTAATTATTTTGATGATTCTTTTGTTTCTGTGTGGTCAACTGGTTCAGAGTTTGTCCGCCAAACACAACATTCCAGATTTTTAGCATGTCTTCCTCATTTTAAGTTGAAAATGCCCGTGGAGGGATTCTATTCTAATTAAAAGAAGAGAGAAACACTTAGATTGACACAAAAAACAGACGAATTTTCTGTTTCACACTTCCATTAAGTAAAGAGAACACAATCATTTTGTTAATCATTTTTTACCTAAGGATTAATAGCCACGTCCCTAAACTCAAGGAAGGTCCAAAGAAGAAAAGATTTGCTCATCCGAAAATGATTTCTCAATGGTCTTTAGAAAAAGTTACTCAAGAAAAAGGACCAAAGAACAACTTCACTGCTCCAATAATCAGGGTGGAGTCTAGTTCTGTGGATATGATTTTTGGATTATAAATAAGGCAAGATAAGAAATACCAACATATAGTTTGGGCAACAGAAAACTGAAGCCCTGATAATGAAAGGACAAAGGAAAAGAGACCACGTTATCTTCCTGCATCCGGCAAGAAGTAAGAATTGTGCCAAGAAAAACCATTAACTATCTTGGGGTATTAATTGACGAAAGGCGAGTTTTTGGAGCACATATGGAGATGGCTATAAAAAGGGGGAGCTCAAGAGAGCGAGTCTTAACTGGGTTGATTCGGAAGCTGAGTAGATCTAGGAGCTCCAATTGTGATACATAATAAAACCCTCTAAGGAGCATAATAATATAGAAAAACAATTGAAAAGATACAGCGAAACATACTGATGCGATTATATCCGACCTAGAATACAGCATCGCTGAGAGCCCTACGAGTATACATGATGAACGACAGCCATAATAATCGCCATAACATATTTAGGTCCAAAGAAGAACCAAAATAAGAACACAAAACTGTCATAAGCCCGACTTTATTATTTGGAGCGGAAACATGGACGCTGAACAAAAAAACGCAAACAAAGATGTAGAAACATGGGAAAGAAAATTATATTATGAATTTTTGGAGAGAAACGAACTGAAGTAGGATGGGAAAGACATATTGGTGAACCAAAGATCAACGATGTGGTTAAGTCAAGACGATTACAATGGGTAGGGCATCTGGACGGAATGAAAGAGGGAAGAGTAGTGAAAACAATACGCTGGAGAGAACTGGAGGGTAAAAGGAAGAGAGGGAGACCCAGGAGAAAATGGAACGAAGCCATCGCTGAGGATTTAAAAGAGAAGCAAATAACAAATTGGAAAGACAAAGCAAGAAGTAGGAAGGAATGGATCCCCTCTTCCAATGGTATGGGCCTGAAAGGCTGTCATGGCAGAACGTGCATTTTTTCCACTGTACCAGATGGAGCGAAGACGGAAGAATAGTCCAGAATAAGATTGGTGGATAAATAACTCAGTAAACATTGGAAATTGTAATGGTCGAATCGGCCAAAAACTGGGTAACCATACGAAACATCACCAGGTCGATGGTGACCAAGAAAGAAGTGGATGAACGGCGGAGGCAGAGAGGAGAAACTGGTCTGGTCAAAATAATCTCCTTCTGAGTCAATACAGCGCAGGAAACGTTCAACAAATTTTTCGAAACATCTTTTACACTCATCGGCCAGAATGACCTTTAGAATGGCGATCGAAGTCTTTTGTATGACAGAAACGATTTCCTTTCATCGCCAATTTCAGTTTAGAAAATCGCAAGGAGCTAAATCTGGTAAATACTGTGGATGATCGATAAGAATGGTGCCTTTTTTTTTGGTCAAGAATTCACGTACCGTGATGACTTTGTGCGATGGTGCATTCTTGTGCAACAAAAACCAACTTCCTGACCTTCTAGGATTCACTCACCGTGAACAATTCGCTTTGAATCGAATGAAACACTATCAGAATTGTCTTGATTTTGCTCTAAAATTTTGGCTCTTCTGATGACTTCCAATTCTCCTTCAGTAGCGTCATATTTTTTCTTTTTTTTAATTCTTTAACCTTTACCAAATAAGAATTTTTAAGATAGTTATGATATGCAGCTGATAAGCATTCATTTGCGTTAGATGTAGATATACAACCTGACGTCCCGAAAGAATTGTTTTCTCGTCAAAAATTGTGATTGCGTTCTTAAATTTTGGCTTTTCAGATGACTTCACTCTGACGTTTTGTTTTTGGCTCGTATTGAAATCACCGTTTCATCACAAGTTATAATGTTTGACATGCTTGCCGGATCCCTTTGGGACATTTCTGACATGTCGTTGTAATGCTGAACTCTCCAATCTTTTTGGTCATTCTTTTGGGCATTATTTGGGCTGTTTGTCTTCGATCAAAATTCGATAAACAAGAATGTTATGTATATTGTATGCAGATATTGATGCTAATTAAAATAATTGCAGTTTGAAATGATTTTTTTAAACACCTGCATTATTACATTTTAATGAATTACGTAAGTTAATTCTCCTTTACCATTCACTCAATACACATCGTTACGAACGTACCCTCAACTTTAATTGTAAACGTGTACACCGGATAGAATACGCATAGCAGACCGATCCGTGTAGCGGAAGAAGGCACGTGCCACGTTCACGTGACCTCCGCGTACCAGATGTGCATTTAGTTAATCAATCTAATAATGGATGTCGAGCTGAGCTCGTCGAATTATCCGTTATACGTTAGCAACGGTTCCCCGATATCGAAGAGGAACGCGACGAATTTTTCCCTAGTTTTCATTTTTTAAATTCGTCCGCTACTTCGATTGCCCGCTGCTATTTTTGCAATTTGCACTGTAAAATAGAGAGAATGAGGAGAGGGAGAGCGAGAGAGAACAGAAAAAAATAGAATCGCTATAGGGTCGTTCCCCGGTCGTAGTTTTTAATGGATAAATCAATGCGAGTAGTAGTCGCGCCCCTGTAGTTAATGACCTGTTGACCGTGTCCGCGTATAAAATCGAAAAATTTAACGGCTTCCCAGTGTCCGTTTAATAACGCGGCTGCAGTTGATTTATGGATGTTCCGACGGTCGGTATTAGCCGGGGTTTAAAGTTACGTTAATGAACTTGGAATCGATAATGCGGATGAATAAGAATGCAGTGCGGAATATTTCAGCTCTTACCTACTACATATACATACGGATATACGAGGTGCGGTCCGAATTTAACGGACATACGAGGTGACGTCTTTAAAAAAAAATGACTCACTCGATTTCGTAGGCTTTGCTGTCACGTTTTGAACTTGTATTTGGTCAGCGCTTCATTGGTATTGGTCCGAAATAAACGGAAGAGGAGGGGGACCATCCGCTCCTTGATCCATTTGCTCCGACGCTAAATTGTTGACACTTTTTGGTCGTTATATTCCCAAAACGAAGCATTAGAAACGCCAACATCCGACATGGTACGCAAACTACGTCAAATACTTGATACATGTGAAGACAAGAGGCTTCAGAAAATCGCTTTTTTTTTTTCTGATCTTTAGAATAAAACAATTGCATAAACTGTAGTTTGCTTGCTTAATCGGCTCCTAAGCCGCCTTTGGTCTTACGAATGCAGCTCCTGCTGGATGCGAGGTGTGGAATGACGTCCGTGGGATTACCGGTTCGAAGTTTGTTGAGCCCTGAGGGAGGTGGGGAGAAGGGTATGCTTGCGCTTTATCTTGTTCAAAGAAGAGATGATTTTCTCAAAAATCCATCAGGAAAATCCGTTCCTCATCTCACAATATTGTTTTTTTGTCGTATTGTCTTTGTAATAATAATAATCCAAGTTAAATACAATATAGAAGGGACCCGCTGACGAGTTGAAGTGAGCTCACAGTTCATTCTTCCTTGCTATGATCTTTAATTACAAAAAAAATTCCATGTACAGCTTTATGGCAAGCTTCATCAGTAAAAACAACTGTAGAACACTACAACTCCTAATTCCCAATTATCCCGACCACTATCCCTGACCGAGCCATATTTTTGGAGGATAGGACAGGCCTTTTTCGCCTTTCAAGATCGACTCGTCGATGCAGGAGGTCAAAAAAAAGGAATACTTGCTCACATGCAGTATTATTACATTTAGTTGAATCTCAGAGTTTAAATTCATACCACAACCTGGTGAGGGAGGGTGGTGGGGTTTCCGGGGAGGGGAGGGGATTTCTGAATCCAAAAATTCAATTTTGATTTGACAAATAAATGATATGACTGATAAGTGACTATCAATGGATGTTAAGAGTGTCACAAGAGACAAACGGAGAATCAGACAGAAAATTCAAAGTAGTTCGAAAATGCTGCAATGGAAACAACCTTCTCGCAGAAATTGTGTAAGCATTGAAAGAATAAACACAGAGAGAGAGAGAGATACAATGTCCTCACTCCTATTAGAAGATGACTCATTACGAAGTATGATGGCAATAGTCCTGAAACTGAATTACTTTAAAAGAGAAACGTTGTTGAATCTCTTCATGAGCTCTTCAGAAAACACATGAAACTACAAATTAGGGTGAATCTAATGACCTCATTCTTGAAAACCTGCATTTGATGCGGTGCGATCCGCTTGATCCAGTTGGCTGGAATGAGGTGACAACAATCATCAGCCGTCGTAAAAACGATTACCGAGCAATGTCATTGATACTCTGGTTGACATCCTGAATGCCATGCTACGCCTTAGCGTCCTTTCGACACCTGTCGCACGGCAAAGATTCTCTATTTCCTACGATTTACAGACCGATAAGTCTGGGCGTTGCCATGGAATCCAAGAGTTCAATAGGTGGACGTAATCCTTGACTCCAAACTAACCTTTCAACATTTCTTCTCGATGACCACCACTCGATTTCTGAAGGTGCGGTGGGGCTCTGGCTTCCTAATCTGCAATAAGAGCTCTCTGAGCGTAAAGCTCAAAATTATGATCTACATGGTGTTTCTCCGACCGATACTGACTTATGGCGCCCTCACCTGGTCCAACGTCACTAAAACGCAAGTTAAGAGGCTCAACGTTTTTTCATAACAGGGTGCTCTGTGTCGTCAGGGCTTGCGAGCTTTAGTGGTAGTACCTCTTCTGCCTGCACATTCGTTGGATATGTTGCTTATTGTTTAAGGCCTAATGATCTTTGGAAAAGATATGACGACATTGAAACGAAAAGATGTACGTTCGTCATATACTATACAAAGACATATCTTCTATATACAATTTGAATATTGACTGTACATATTATTATTCAACATACAACAAATACATAAATATAAAAACGAATTCTGTTTAATAATGTCATAGCATTTTTTTTCTCGTTTTTATGAATGAAAAAAAAGATTAATATATCACAATTCAAATATTAAACTCGAAATTTTGCTTTTGTCGTTTTTATGAAGGAAAAAAAGTAATACATATACAGGGTGTCCCAATAGTGGTGTCAGGCGATATCTCAATACCAGTTTGAGATACAAAAGAAATTTTGAAATAGAAGATGTTTAATTTTTAAAAGGGCATAACCTAAAAAATGCTTTCGTTTATACAGAGTTAACATAGTTAAACATAGTTTTGTTTTTTTCAATTTGAATGTGGCGAAAAAATAAAATTTTGCCAACTCTAAGACAACCCCAAGACAAAAACTTACCAAGAAGAGGTCGAGAAATTTTATGACATTCCAAGGCCAACACTACACAGTCTGTACCAGATCCATTGAGACAAAAATACAAAGCGTTTATTATTATTTTTTATTCTTGTTTATTCAAAATAATCTCTTTCTGAGTCAATAAATTTTTCGAAACATTTTTAATACTCATCGGCTGGAATGGTCTTTAGTATGGCGATCGAAGTCTTTTGCATGACCAAAACGATTTCCTTTCATCGCCAATTTCAGTTTGGGAAATAACTGGAGTCCCACGGAATCAAATCAGGTGAGTACGGTAGATGATCGATAACAATGATGTCCTTTTTTCGTCAAGAATTCATGTACGATGATGGCTTTGTGCGATGGTGCATCTGGCATGATTTTGATCTTCTGAAGATGCAAGTTTTTCTCTTTTGGTTCTTCTGGTGATTTCCATGCCGCACTCTGACGTTTGGTTTTCGGGTCGTATTGAAAACAGTGCGTTTCATCACCAGTTACAATGGTTGACATGCTTGCCGAATTCTTTTGAGACATTTTTAGCATGTCTTTGCAATTCCGAACCAATCTCCAATTTTTTTGGTCATCTGTTTGCCTAAATTTTGTGTGAAAATTCGATAGACTGTGCTTTTAGGTATCCCAGTTTCCTCTTCGATTGGTCTCGCAGACACATAGCGATCACTTTTAAACATTTCTTTGACTCACGATCGGCATAAAATGGACACCTGTTTTGAAGTAATTTCATCAATGGAAGAACTTTATTTATTTCATTTTATAGACTTATTAATGTTAAGAATACGATTCTGGAATGCTACGATGATTGAATTCTAGAAAACAATTATTGATTCACATAGGACATTAATTAGTAACTATATATGTATATACCGGGTGTCCCAATAGTGCGGTGTCGGGCGATATCTCAATACCAGTTTGATATACAAAAAATTTTTTGTAATCGAAGATGTTTAATTTTTAAAGAGGCATAACCTAAAAATGCCTTCGTTTATACAGAGTGTCTCAGAAAATCAGTACTGAATCGAAGTTAATTTTTTCAAATGGAACACCCTATATTTTATTACATTTTTAGAATCTACTATAAAATCAACATACTTTTCATATACCATTGTCTATACTTAATCCTAATAGTTTTTGAAATATTTGATATTTTTTCTAATAGATGTCATATGCAGATACTATTTTTCTAAGTCATGTCTTACTTATGTTTGACCCCAGAAACAAAATTTTTGGTATGCGAGTAGTCTATACTTGCAATAATTTTTACAAATCGCTAAAACTAGTTTATTTAATACAGAGTGTTCAAAAAAGGCAAAGCAACATAACAAATTTCAGATTAAAAAATCTCCATTTCCTTAAATGGAATACCTAGTGTTTTTTCATGCTATTTTGCTCCTAAAGGAAAGCGCTATATTTTTCGTTAAGCATGTCATATACCTATCTGCAATAGATTTCGAGATATTTTCGATTTTAAATTCGTTTTATAAAAGACTGCATTTCAAGACAGCAATATGTTAAAACTAAGATGGCCATGGATAACAAATAACACTCATCATAACTCTAAACTGTCAGATTGTTTAAAGCAGTATTTTTTATATAAGTCAATTACGTGTTTATGTATTCTAACGTATGATGAATTTTTTACAACCAGGACTTATAAATATGGTTTACGCACTGGGATCGAGCGATCAGAATTGTTTCCTTGCAAGTCGCATTTACGCGCAAAAGTTTCCAAATGCTGAGCGGCATCCTAATACTTATGCATTTGCCAGGTTAAAAGAACGTTTTGAGAGAACTGGAAGCGTGCACTATGAAAAGAAATTGCCAATACAAAAACGGAGGTGGCCACTGAAGAAAATGAACACCTAGTATTGGAAACTGTAGTGGGAAATCCGCATACGTCAACACGTACGTTAGAAAGAGAAATTGGAATACCGAAAACATCAGCGAACAGAATTATTCGGAAACACAAATTTCACCCATACCATGTACAACCGGTACAAGAATTAAGCCAACAAGATTTCATAAGCAGACGCAACTTCTGTAATTGGGCATTAGACAAGAATTATCAGGAGCCAAATCTCTTCAATAACGTTGTATTCACAGACGAAGCCACATTTCATAAATATGGGTTTGTTAATCGCCACAATTTTCACTACTATAATAATGAAAATCCTAGAATGATAATTCCACTGGATAATCAGCATAGGTGGTCTCTTAATGTATGGGGTGGAGTTCCTGGACGTTTTGTTATAGGACCATACTTTTTCGATAACACGGTGGATGGAGAATCATTTTTGAATTTCTTACGAAATCAATTTGAGGATATGGTTGACAGCTTACCATTAGAAATTACCAGACAAATGTGGTTACAATTAGATGGAGCTCCTCCACATTTTAGCAGATGTGTGAGGCATTATTTGAATACACATTTTGAGAATAAATGGATCGGTAGAGGAGGACCAGTCATATGGCCCGCAAGATTTCCGGATCTGACGAAACCAGACTTTTTTATGGGGTTATGTCAAAACGCAGGTATACAAAACTGCCCCAACAACAGTGGAAGATATGAAATTTAGAATACAACGAGCTTTTGAATCGATTGATAAAAATATGCTTCAAAGAATGCATCAAAATTTTATTCACAAAATTACTGTCTGCCAAGAACAAAATGGTGGACATATTGAACACCTTGTCTAGGGAGTGTCATTGGGGTATAGTTTTGTATTGTATTGTTTTGTATTGGGGAGTAATTTGTATCTTGGAAGTAGGCTGCAGTCTTTATACAGTTCGCTATCTCCAGTTTATATGGCAATTGCGCAGTAATATTTTTGTTTAATTTTCTTATTATTTCTTGCTTTAAATAAAAAATTGTTCTTTTTTCCTTTTCGTTTTATTAGTTTTACAGCAGTATACATATAATTTAATATTATAGGTATTTCACTGAATAAGATAAAATATTATGGGCAAACAATTCAAATTAAAATAGTGTCTTCGTACTGGTAAGTTCTTTTAGAGCAACATTCATCCTTAAAACATAGAAAAACACGCATTTTAATCGGAGCAAATACGTAGTAAGCTATTTGACAGTTTAGAGTTATGATGAATGTTATTTGTTTTCCATGGCCATCTTAGTTTTAACATATTGCTGTCTTGAAATGCAGTCTTTTATAAAGCGAATTTAAAAACGAAAATATCTCGAAATCTATTGCAGATAGGTATATGACATGCTTAAGGAAAAATATAGCGCTTTCCTTTAGGAGTAAAATAGCATGAAAAAACACTAGGTATTCCATTTAAGAAAATGGAGATTTTTTAATCTGAAATTTGTTATGTTTCTTTCCCTTTTTTGAACACTCTGTATTAAATAAAATAGTTTTAGCAATTTGTAAAAATTATTGCAAGTATAGACTACTCGTATACCAAAAATTTTGTTTCTGGGGTCAAACATAAGTAAGATATGACTTAGAAAAATAGTATCTGCATATGAAATCTATTAGAGAAAATATCAAATATTTCAAAAACTATTAGGATTAGGTAGAGACAATGGTATATGAAAAGTATGTTGATTTTATAGTAGATTCTAATAATGTAATAAAATATAGGGTGTTTCATTTGAAAAAATAAACTTCGATTCAGTACTGCTTTTCTGAGACACTCTGTATAAACGAAAGCATTTTTAGGTTATGCACTTTTAAAAATTAAACATCTTCTATTTCAAAATTTTTTTTGTATCTTAAACTGGTATTGAGATATCGCCTGACACCGCACTATTGGGACACCCGGTATAATGAATCAAATATTAAACTCGATCCTTTTTTTCGTTTTTATGAATGGAAAAAAGAATCAAATATTAAACACGAATTTTTTTGGTCGTTTTTATGAAGGAAGAAAAGAGTTAGTTAGTAAAAAGTCCCGAACGGTCGAATAACTTTGTTATTTGAAAATTATGATTTCTGAAATTTGGTATGGGGTATAGTTAATATAAATGCATTTTATACAATACAGTTTATATTTTTTTCACTTCCGGTTTAATCGGCAATACGTCCAACTTTTTTTTAAACGGAACGCCCAGATTTTTTTTAACACTTTTGAATGCAAAATAAAAAACTACGTTCAGGAAGTATTAAGATGTTTATTTTTATTCACAAGAAAAAACAGTTAAAAAATTAAAAAGTGTCCTAATACAGAAAAAACAAGGTACCTTTTGAAAAAAGTTGTTGTTTAGTGTTTGCATTCTTTTTGCCGTCACATTTGACAATTTTGAAAGCGTTTTAACTTTTGCACCGCTATAAATTTACTTATTTTAGACATTGACACATTTGAAAATGGCAGTAAAACTTACTGAATCAGAACGAATTGAGATATTAATGATGCGTGGGTACGGTGATCGTCACGTTCTTTTGAAGAGATTCGTATTTTGTTTAATACTGTTTATCCGGATCGTCACATTAGTAAAAGTACGGTATGCCGAACAATTCAAAAAGTTTGAAGTCTTTCGTCAGGTGAAGGATTCACTTAGAAGGGGACGTCCATTAACAGCAACAGATGAAGAAACTAATTTGAATGTGTTACTTACAGTGGAAGAAAATCATCATCACGTGTCCACAACAGAATTAGGTCAAATTAGAGATCTCTCAAAAATCTGCTCATAAGATTCTTAAATCAGCAAGAATGAAAATGAGTTAACTGAAGATGATCCAGATCGTAGACTACATTTTTGCGAAACAATGACGGAATTGATCGAGCAGCAGCCTAATGTTTTAGATCACATCATTTTTTAGATGAGGCAACGTTTTGTCTCAACGGCACTGTGAACAGACATAATTGTCGCTACTGGTTAATTGAAAATCCGCATTGGATTGAAGAAGTCCATATACAGCGTCCTCAAAAGGTGAATGTCTGGGCTGGTCTTGTCGGAAACAACATCATAGGACCATTTTTTATAAGAGGAAATTTAACTGGCAACTACTTAAATTTATTGCGAAATGAGGTTGTTCCAGCACTTGCGGCCCTCTTTCCAAATGCAAACATAGGTCATCACCCTAATGCACATTTTTGGTTTCAACATGATGGAGCTCCCCCCATTTTGTCCATAATGTCCGCGATTATTTGAATGAAATTTTTCCGGAACGTTGGATCGGACGTAGAGGAGCAATCGAATGGCCAGCACGTTCGCCAGATCTCTCGCCATTAGATTTTTCTTTGGGGTCACTTGAAATGTCAAGTGTACAAAAATCGTCTCCATAATCTTGAACAATTGGAAGAGAGAATAGTTCAAGAAGCCAATCGCATCACTCCAGAACAAATACAAAATTCAATAAGAAATTTTACTGGCCGTTTATATTTTTGTCAAATTGTAAATGGAGAGCATTTTGAACAATTATTGTAATCGCAACCTGAATAGACAGGTATCTTGATTTTTCTGTATTAGGACACTTTTTAAATTTTTTAACTGTTTTCTTGTGAATAAAAATAAACATCTTAATACTTCCTGAACGTAGTTTTTTATTTTGCATTCAAAAGTGTTAAAAAAGGACGTATTGCCGATTAAACCGGAAAAGAAGTTAAGTATTGCGATAAAATGCATTTAAATTAACTCTACCCCATACCAAATTTCAGAAATCATAATTTTCAAATAACAAAGTTATTCGACCGTTCTGGGACTTTTTACTAACGCTGTATATAACGAATCAAATATTAAACTCTACGAGTTTGGGTGGTAAAAGCTATCACTCTTTATGTTAATAGAAGAATGATGGCAGCACTGTAGAAATGCTGATCGGTGGGCTGCTCGTCCAATATCGAACATACAACAAATACATAAATATAAAATAACGAATTCCGTTTAATAATGTCATAATTTCTGAAATTAAGATAGGATCTGAAATTTAATTGAAATCATACTCAATTCAATCAAGCCTAACAGCCAAACAAAAAGGACTGGCTGAGACCTGTCTGTATTAGTAGAAGAAGCAGGCCATTGATGGGTTTTCGGAAAAAAAATCTTGAGAGTACGACAGAGAGTTCATGGAAGAGAGAAGCCGTAATTTTTCTCGTAGAGTGCACCCTTATCCAGAAAATCAGTCATGATTACTCCATGGCAATCCCAAAAAGACTGAAGCAAGAACTTATATTTTTCCAAATTTTATTGCGCATTGACTTTTTGAAACGGTAAGAAATTTATTAAATTTTAACCTTGGAATGTCCAAAACGTATATCTGCGGCGTATAATCTCGTTCGAGAGCGAGTTATAAACGATTGTACAGGCATTTCGTCTAGATTGAATTAAACCGTAACACACAGTCGGCAGTCGGACGTACTTCAAATAATCCCACCGAAATAGCCTGTACGATATGCGAACCAGATACGCCGGTGCATAACGTTATAACAAACAATTCATGCGATCGGAATGTGCATAATTTGGTTACCCCGGAACATAATTATACGCGAAGTTGTAGGAAAACCGCTATTCTATTGTTTAGTCGCGATAGTCAATAGTTTAAATTCTGCACACGCGAATCTCACTTCAAAGCGTGCAACGTTATCGTAAACTCTATTATGCGCTAACAATTGGAATGCCGTTTATATTAAATATATTAAAATTATTATTGGTGGGCGTTATAAAAATTATTATGTTGTAAAAGCAGCGTTGTTAATTAACTGTTGGTATCAGTGGCGTCGAAACCGGTTACACCACAAGAAACATGTGAAAATTCCACAATCATAGGTATGTGGGCATGTTGTAATTTGTACAATTTGTGTACAATACTATACAGGGTTTCACGGTCAAGTGGGACATAGGGAGAATACATGTAAAATCGGTTTTCGTGAATATTATCTCCTAATACTACTTCATTCAAAATTAAGGGTCGCATATTATAACTGGGTTAACAATGAACATCTCCACAACCATAGTACAAAGAAAGTCATTTTAATAAAGCCAAAAAAATTATTATTTTAAATCTATTGTTCGCGAATTCTAATAAGGCTTTTAATACAATGAGTTAGTGCAAGCGTCCATGGCGCAATGGTTCTCGCGACGGTTTAATAACGCAAATACACGGGTTGTTTAGGTTCGAATCCCCCGGCAGATTAGTTTTATTTTTTATTTTTTATCTCCAACAATAATGCTACAAATTCAATAACACTACAAAATCAGAGATCTTGAAGACTATAAAATCGACTTTTGAGGAAATAAATAATGAATAATTTTTACAATAACAAAAATGATCACGTGCTATTATATTATTCGATTTTTTTTAATTGTTACTAACGACGAATCATTTATCAAAATAAACAACAAAACTTAATCAAGATAAAAAAAATAAAATTCATTTCTCGGATTCGAACCCCAAACAATCTGTGCCTTACGTTATTAAGGCGTCGCGTGAACGTCTGCGCCACGGCCACTTGCACTAACTTACGTGTTAAAAGCCTTATTAGGAATTCACGTACAATAGGTTTAAAAATAATAATTTTTTTGGCTTTATTAAAATGACTTTCTTGTATATGATTGTGGAAATGTTCGTTTTAACCCAGTTATAATATCCGGCACTTAAATTTGGATGAAGTAGTATTAGGGAGATAATATTCACCGAAAAACCGATTTTACATGTATTCTATGTCCCACTCGGCCGTGGAAACCCTGTGTATACATAATATACATGTACGTATAAACGTATTCTAATATTGAAGATCACTTACATACCTTCAGCGTTTATGTATGCCTAAGGGCCGTGCATAATCGGATGCACCTTTTACAAAGACAATAAATGTATAGAATATAATTTTTTATATAGTTTTGATGTTTTTGCATGTTTTGTGACATTATTGACATTTCCAATAGTTTTTTGGCATTTCCAAAGAAATCCGAACGTGATAACTGCAAAAATAAACTTCGAGTGACATCTGGCATCTTACATTTTACAGTTTTCTAGCAAATTTCCTACGATATGTCTTGTTAGTTTTCAAAAGAGTGAACTCTTTTGATTTTCGCGAAACTGTTATAATAACAAATATTACGATGAGAGACCTCATGTTCGTATTATCTTTACGTAAAAATACTACGAAAATTTTGAAAAAATGTGTATTTTAAATGAACATCATACATACAATTCTAACAATTTGTAACATCTTCTACAAAATATAACCTACAAAACCATCAACAACCGGAACAGATCCAACATGAAGGCATTTTTTGGCTTTCTGCCGCCATTAATTAATCCAAACGAGATATAAATTAGATTGAGACTGACCTCTTGAACTCCCATAGACGTCAACTCTCTAATCGTTTGATAGACCCTCACGAGGGTATGTGCCGTCAGTGGAACTTTGCCATTAGAGCACCCACCCGGACATAATCCGAGTGTCAAAACAAAAAGAGAGAATCTGACGAATACAAGAGGTGTAGAGGTACAACTCGCACTAAAGTATACCTCGTTGCATCGAAATAATATTTGAGTTTGAACTAGCGTTCATATCAGGTAGATTCTACGTTAAATTGGAAACTAGTAGAATCTATCGATTTGTCTGGAGAACTCAAACCTGTTATCGATTGCTAAAATAAAACTTAGCACCCACCCGGTTAGCTAATCTGACGAACGCAAGATTAGAGGGACAAACTAGTACAGTTTAAGATCGATAGCGTTCATTTTAGCGTTGATATTAGTTATTTCCTTCATTTAAGAAATACCGAAACCTTCTATAGGAACCGACCTACCAAACCATCAACAGTAAGACAAAAATCTCTTTGTAGGTTAACACTTATCTCAAGACTTGGACCAACATCCAACGAATCAATTCTGTAGAGATCCATCTACCAAATCATCAACAGTAAGCAAAGAACGCAGACTTAAATATCTCAAACGTGGACTAACATTGGACAAACTCAAACCAGTATGAACCGACCAAAATCAACAACAAGAACATGTAATATGAAGCTTCTTTTGGCATTATGGGGCTATTAATTAGCCCAAACGGGATATAAATTGGGTGAGACTGTCCCTTTTGAGACTCTCACGGACGTCAAATCTCTCTAATCCCGTGCTAGACCCTCGAGGGTATGTGGTGTCAGCGGAACTATGCCATTAAGAGCACCCACCCGGACAGAATCGAGTGTCAAGATAAAGAGAGAGAATTTGAGTTCGAACTAGCGTTCATATTAGGTAGTTCCTACTGTTACACCGCAACCACTATCTCCAGTAATAATGCGATTCGAAAATTAACCACCTTCTTTTTTGTATCGACGGAGAAAAGACAACACAACCTATCTTTTCGATAACTACCATTCGTAATTTCACGAGAAACGATTCCCAAAATTTCAGTAAAACTAGAATTCAATTCGTCCGATGTAAAATAACACAACCGTCTCGATAGATGTTACCTCTACCGTTGTCGACGGTCAACTGAACCGAATTTGTCGACCTTAGGTCGTTAAAATGTTATTGTGACGTCAATGTGACGTCAACCGGAAGTTATAAAAATGTCAAGTCAATATATTGTTGTTATTCCGTAATTATGTTATTTTATAATGTATAGGGTAATTAAAAGTAAATAGAAGGAATAAATAATGTTCTATTCTAGAGAAAGGGAGCGATATACAGGGTGTTTCAATAGTGCGGTGTCGGTCGGTATCTCGATAGCTGTTGAAGATAAAAATTTTTTTTTAAAAATGAAAGTGCTTTCATTCTTAAAGGGGGCGATAGCTTAAAATTGCTTTCGTTTATACAGCTTTTAAAATGCAAAAAGTCGTGTCCGAATACCTTTGAAGGTCACTGTACATATATGTATACGAAAATCTCCTCCTCTCCTACATACACTCGCATGAATTCGTAAAACATTCCTGACCGACCTGTATATACATCAACCTGTCCGCTCATGAATTAATCGTGCAGGGACGTACTCGTGCATTTAATATGTGGGCACATGACTTAACGACGTTTGAAATTTTAAAATTAATTCCATACTTCTCAATTCTCGCCGTTGACGCTTTGTATCTGCCGCTGACAACTATGTTGTACCTCGTTGTGTGGACGTTTATAAATTTCTTAAGCAATAATATTGTGACACGGCCGCTTCCGCGGATGAGTTCCGACGAACAAAATGAGGACACAGCTGCAAGATGATTTAGATAAAATATAATTGCCCCGACGGACGACGACGCTTATACCGTGGTCCGAGAGGCTGCGATGCTCAATTTAAACTTTAACATTTTATGACATTTTCTGACCATAAATCGAGCCTCTTGTTATAAGTGGGCGGCGAGCACTTCGGAGTATTAAAAATCGGTTTGATATAAATTTTTTTAATATATAAATTAGTAACGACTTTCGAGAAAAAGGTTCTCAACGTATCTAATGCACACACATCGCTTAATCGCATCGATTTTCCACATTTAAATTACAATCGTTAAATGTTACGATGATAAATTGCCCGGGAATGATGGGAAAAGATATTCGCGCACAAAGCATCAGACAACATAATCATAAAGTTTTGTGTTTGAAGATCATGAGGTGAATTCATTGCTTCAACAATAACCTCACGTATAAATAAAATAGAGCTGTTGCGGTTGAAGAACGTACAATGCCTGACGAATGTTTAATATCAGGTTAAGTTTAATAAATGACGTCGCTACGAATACGCTGTCATTTATTAGATTGTCAGAATTCAACGGAGGATTCTCAAATTTGTTACGTTGGAATCTATATTAAAGACGGTTAGTGATAGTATTAAAGTTGAGGTAGCGTACGCCGGCTAATTTATTTGGCACGACTTCAAGATAAAGATCTTGTTATTTAAGGAGATTTAAATTATGGCAATAGTGCCATAATTTAGTAACAATATCGTGGTTAGAAATTAGTATTTTATTAAATTGATCAGTGAAGTTCTTAACCTCCTCAGTCACTCATTTTGGACTCTCAGTCACTCACATTTTTTTTTAAATTATTGAAAACTTGGTTTTTGAAAAAATAGTGTATCACATGTGCTACATGGGGACTAAAACAAAAAAAAGCTAATACATAATTTTATTTACTATGAAATTTTTTATAACAGTTGTTGGTGAAACATAAATATATCTTACATGTGACACATCGAACAAAAGTAAATTGCTTGCAGCCCTCAAATCTGCATCTTGAACGCGATTTGGACGTATCTGAAGTATTCTGAGGTAAATGCATCCCCTCAAAGCGAGAATTTTTGTGTGGAACTGGATTGGGGACTCTTCTTTTTTTGTAACTGGAACATCATCCTCGCTTTTTTCACTTTCGGTTGAAAGTTGTTCTAAATTTATCAAGTCTAAAGCTACCTGAAGTCTGAAATCGTAATACGAAAGCATATCTTTTTTTCGAAGACCATTTTTGCTCGCAATTTCAATACTCAAGCCACGATGCTGCCAAAGCAAAATCAAAACAGTGGTGAATGCAGCGAATAGTCCCACTTTCCTGTTCTAACTCTCATGCTATATTTTCCTATTGCCCTGTCAAGAAGATCTACTCCTCCCATGTTTGTGTTATAATGTTTGATTACTGCAGGTCTGCTGAATATGGATGTATTGTTTATCAGTTTTTGACAAACGTCTACATTCATTTGGAGGAGAAAACCACATTCCGTTGAAGCAAGAAAAACAGGCTTATTGTCAAACCATTTGATAATTGCCACCTTGTTATTGTTGCTTACAAACTGGTTATGATTGCTCCGTCCAGCTCTTTCAATGCCAGATCAGATATAAATGATATTGGACGAGGATGTCTAGATTTCATCAAGGTCCCAGTAGCCTTATATTGTAGGTTAGCAGAATTTGCAAAAGTGGAATTGATGTGAAGTAACGATCCATGATTATCGATAAATTGGAATTCAACAATGACTCCGCCAATTTCAAAACAACACGTCCACCGATGTCCATTTTAGGTGGTGCTTCGAGAACTGACGAAAAAATCTGAATTTTTTCCAGCGTACATAATAAAGTCAAGTGGAATTCCGTCAGGAGTTGTCATGACAAAGTTTTTCAAACCCCATGGTGATGGTTTTTCCTCGGATGTACTGTTTCATTGAAACGTGTCCGTGAAATGGGGATCATCTGCTCATCTATGCTTACAAATGAAGGCCTTGGATAAGTAAGACATGACGTTGGAATTTTTATTCAATAATGGCTGGATTTTCCAAAACTTATTTCTTTTTCATTTTCAGCCACAGTGCTGTCATCAACTACTTTCATATTTGCACGTAACTTAAAAAAGCGATCCCTGGGCATTTTGTCTGCGACAAGAGGATATCTTGTTTGTGATTCCCAAAACATGCGAGTTCGTGGGAACCCTAGCAAACACATCAATATGCTCATTCCCCAAAAAATGGCTATTTCATTTTTATCGGTATTCATAGATCTCCCTGACCATTGAACATGTCTCAGATTGGTACATAATGCTATTTGAACAAACAATTCCTCGTCAATGTATTTCGAAAAATAATGAAAAGGTTTCTGAACCCTCTTGTGCTGTTATCTTCAGCAGCAGTTGGAGGATCAGGAAATTGATCAGATCTTTTCCATGAGATGTCAAATGAATGTTGAAATTTTAGCGTTGCTTCGGGAAAAAGGTGGGCAAATGGAACGTCCTCATCATCATCATTGTCATCATCATCATCGGGTACATCTACGACATCTTCATTTGGAAGTGGAAACTCAAATTCGTCATCTTCAGAATACACGGAAATCCAAATCCGAGTCATCCGCATTTAGAAGCTCCGCCAATTCTTGATCAGTCAAAGCTGTAAAAAATACCATAAAATAACCAAGTCGAAACCCGAAGTAGAGTGGGCTCTACATCAAATTTACTTACCAATTTGGTCAATAATGGTATGTTTTAGTAACAAAATATTTGCTAGAGCATTTTGATTGTAGTGTTTTCTATACAATTTGATTCTCAAATCACTTGAAACTAATAATAACTAATTACTCACTACGTTTAGAATTCCAGTCGCGTTTCTTGGTTATGTTCGCCATGTTTGACACCTTATAAATAATGAACAACAGCAATATTTCGGCTACCGATTGAAGGTGGCGCTGGAGTACGTGTACAGGCGGTGCTACATTAGGTCGCAAGACCGTGTATAGCGTTACTTCACGACAAAAAAATTGAATCCCTATGTAGCATATATGCTACCGCAGGACCGAGAAGGTTAAACCTTGATCGACTGCATTACATTTTTTTTCTGTCAAACCATGGAAATGTCTTCATCTGTAAATTTTGAAGGAAGCTCCTTATAGACGAATAGAGACTTTTGGTTTTGGAATAGCTGTGCTGATGTAGTGAGGTTTTTGCATGTCAGTGAAGATCCTCTACGACCTCGTCGTGGGAGCTCTTCAACAATGGTATAACGGAAAAGTGCACCTTGTTCAAATGATTAAAGAGCTATTGGATCTTCTCCACCACATATACAGCGTTAGTAAAAAGTCCCGGAACGGTCGAATAACTTTGTTATTTGAAAATTATGATTTCTGAAATTTGGTATGGGGGTAGGTATAGTTAATATAAACGCATTTTATGCAATACAGTTTATATTGAAGTTGAAAAAGGAGTACTAGCTGTACAACGTTAGGTGTAATGGGAATTAATGGGATTGCAGCTATTGGCGTTAGAATTAAGAAGACGTGAACCTTTTTTTCGTATCTAATTTCTTTATTAGCTTCTTCAGAGAACAAAACTACAAATAAAATCAACAAAAAGTTGTGAATTAAAATTCGGCTATTCTTAAGACGAAGTAAATTATTTAACTTACATGGTGATAATTAAAGTACGGCAACATCACAAGATTCATCTGCAGTTAATATCCGGTAACATCAATATCAAACATCAAACAACATATTTAAAAATATTAACAACGGTAATGTGACCGGATATTAACTGCAGATGAGTCTTGTGATGTTGCCGTACTTTAATTATCACCATGTAAGTTAAATAATTTACTTCGTCTTAAGAATAGCTGAATTTTAATTCACAACTTTTGTTGTTTTTATTTGTAGTTTTGTTCTCTGAAGAAGCTAATAAAGAATTAGCGAAAGCTTTCACGTCTTCTTAATTCTAACGCCAATAGCCGCAATCCCATTAATTCCATTACACAGTTTATATTTTTGACTTCCGGTTTAATTGGAACGCCCAGATTTTTTTAACACTTTTGAATGCAAAATAAAAAAACTACGTTCAGGAAGTATTAAGATGTTTATTTTTATTCACAAGAAAACAGTTAAAAAATTAAAAAAAGTGTCCTAATACAGAAAAAACAAGGTACCTTTGAAAAAAGTTGTTGTTTAGTGTTTGCATTCTTTGCCGTCACATTTGACAATTTTAAAAGCGTTTTAACTTTTGCATCGCTATAAATTTACTTATTTTAGACATTGACACATTTGAAAATGGCAGTAAAACTTACTGAATCAGAACGAATTGAGATATTAATGATGCGTGGGTACGGTGATCGTCAACGTTCTTTTGAAGAGGTTCGTATTTTGTTTAATACTGTTTATCCGGATCGTCACATTAGTAAAAGTACGGTATGCCGAACAATTCAAAAGCTTGAAGTCTTTCGTCAGGTGAAGGATTCACTTAGAAGGGGACGTCTCCATTAACAGCAACAGATGAAGAAACTAGTTTGAATGTGTTACTTACAGTGGAAAGAAAATCATCACGTGTCCACAACAAAGTTAGGTCAAATTCATGAGAGATCTCAAAAATCTGCTCATAAGATTCTTAAATCAGCACCGTCCATGAGTTAACTGAAGATGATCCAGATCGTAGACTACATTTTGCGAAACAATGACGGAATTGATCGAGCAGCAGCCTAATGTTTTAGATCACATCAATTTTTCAGATGAGGCAACGTTTTGTCTCAACGGCACTGTGAACAGACATAATTGTCGCTACTGGTCAATTGAAAATCCGCATTGGATTGAAGAAGTCCATACATGGCGTCCTCAAAAGGTGAATGTCTGGGCTGGTCTTGTTGGAAACATCATAGGACCATTTTTTATAAGAGGAAATTTAACTGGCAACGTCTACTTAAATTTATTGCGAAATGAGGTTGTTCCAGCACTTGCGGCCCTCTTTCCAAATGCAAACATAGGTGATCACCCTAATGCACATTTTTGGTTTCAACAAGATGGAGCTCCCCCATTTTGCCCATAATGTCCGCGATTATTTGAAATGAAATTTTCCGGAACGTTGGATCGGACGTAGAGGAGCACCGAATGGCCAGCACGTTCGCCAGATCTCTCGCCATTAGATTTCTCTTTTTGGGGTCAGTTGAAATGTCAAGTGTACAAAAATCGTCCCATAATCTTGAACAATTGGAAGAGAATAGTTCAAGAAGCCAATCGCATCACTCCAGAACAAATACAAAATTCAATAAGAAATTTTACTGACCGTTTACATTTTGTCCAATTGTAAATGGAGAGCATTTTGAACAATTATTGTAATCGCAATCTGAATAGACAGGTATCTTGATTTTTCTGTATTAGGACACTTTAAATTTTTTTAACTGTTTTCTTGTGAATAAAAATAAACATCTTAATACTTCCTGAACGTAGTTTTTTATTTTGCATTCAAAGTGTTAAATCTGGGCGTTTCGTTTAAAAAAAAAAAGTTGGACGTATTGCCGATTAAACCGGAAGTGAAAAAATATAAACTGTATTGCATAAAATGCATTTATTAACTATACCCCCATACCAAATTTCAGAAATCATAATTTTCAAATAACAAAGTTATTCGACCGTTCCGGGACTTTTACTAACGCTGTATACTATAGACTATACTCTGACGAGCAGCATATGATGAAAGCGAAAAAAAGCAGAAAAAATAGTAACATATGGAAGAAGGACAACTGGTTGCAAAAGAACTATAAAAAAATATGTTGGTACAATTAAAATCCTGTTCAGTTCATTCATTTAGGAAGAAAAAGAATCTGCCCTGAAGCACCTTAGACATGATGAAGAAGACACGAGACTTGACAATGACAAACTACTGACAGAAGCCAATGATCAGTTAAGAGAATGAGAGAGATGAATTTTTTGGGTTTTAAATTCCAGAATTTTGTAATGTTGGTAATCGATTAGAGATGGCT
>CM043017.1:165192021-165237515 GCA_023690525.1 Holotrichia oblita | reverse complement strand
TTCAAGTAAATCTTCCTATAACTATTAGGTTCTTTTGTTAGAATCAGGTCAACAAGTGAAAATTAGGTTCTTTTGTTAGATTATTGGAAAATATCTGGAAGAAAGTGACAAAACTCAGATACATTTTTCACAACATTTCCACTTACTTTCGTCTAATAGACTGTTTTCTATTTTTATATCGACATGAAATTCAAACGCCTACGTCTAGTTATTTGACTCCAACTTTGGAGCGCTAGCGTATATTGCTGGTTTCCGTAGCTACGTTTGGTGACAAACATGCCATAAATAATTGTATTTTGCTGGGGGAACTCCTTTTTGGATATATTTGCGGTTCGTATTCGAAAACATTTTTATATTTGTCAACATAAATATTATTCGAGTGCCGTTTCTTCATCCTGCCGTTTCCTATGCTATACTGATTTCTCGTTATCTCCTCATGTGTGTACGAGGGAAATTTGTACACGCGTCATAAATACGATTTTATCGCATTTACGAGCATCAAATTATCAAAGAAAGTCACAATTTCGTCTGTCATAAATCGTGTAATATATGACCTCATTTTATGGAGAGCAGATAACGCGACAAAGACGTGCGATATAGTCTTGTAATGTGTTCTGTGGATATTAAAACTGTACTAAAAATATCAGAATAGAATTGAGTATAACTATCTAAAGTTTATGTTACGAGGGTTGGTTAATGTGTATAAAAATACTAATAATTAATTCTGTCTTTTAACATCATGGATAAAATTGTTCGATTAGGCTTCTGTTCCGCTAATAAATGGTAATTTGTTGCCTTACTCAGTACGATACTTGTAAGAGGAAATATTGAAAGCAGTAACACGAGAAAAAGGGCAGAAGAATTACTTCTTTCAAATTTTAACGTTAAAGCCTTCATGAGTCAAACTGCATTTTTTTTCATCTTTATCTTAAGCTATTCTTAAAATTGAAAAGGGTTCATTATCTAATCATTAATCAGCAATTAAAAACTGCCTAAAATATCGGTTAGAAATTAGTTAGATTTACAGTCTTTAGAATGGGTTGGGAGGGGTTGTTTGGTGCAAATATTTCTAACGCGGAAGTACTATTTGAGATGGAGTCGCATTTTAATACAGCAGCTTCTTCGAAAAAATGAATGCTTTTGTTGCTGATAATTTAATAAGGCTTACAATTCATATTTCGTATAATTAATAGGAAAAAACATAATTCTTGCTGATTAAGCTAATTTATATAAATACATATGTTTTCAATAGCAAACAACAAATGGAACAATAACAACGAGTATACGAGAGCGTTTTTATATTCGCGGAATGAGCGGGTTGTAGGGGCGATTGAGCTTGTATTGGGGGCGTGGCATGTGCAGCGATATAATAAGTATAAATACGAAGTTTCATTGTTATTAGCCAGTTAGTCTTTGAGCTATCGTCAACCAGTAACATAATCTGGAGTGACAAGTGAAATATGAAAAAAATCGGAATATCGTGCGTTATAAAGTTCCTTTACCAGGTAAGGAAAATCAGTTGCGACCATAATGAATGAGATGTCATTGGTTTGCGGCGACTCTTGTCGAAAAATCATGGTGTACAAGTGGCATAGTTTATTTAAACAAGGAAGGGAATCCCTTGAAGACGACCGAGGCTGGGCAGGAGCATTAGAGGCGAACCGCTAGCACTTATCAAGTTGAAAAAATTGTACTCCAAAGATGCTGGACTAAAGAAGAAACAACTCGCAGAAATGGTTGGAGTATCCGATACAACAATTTTAAAATCCTACACGATCATCTCGGCATGTCTAAGGTCGGCGCAAGATGGGTGCCGAGAATGCTCACGCCGCCGCAAAAACAACAGCGCGTAGAGCATTCATGCATTTTGGGACCTCATAGTGAAGACAAGGATGGTGTGTTGAGCTCAAAACTGTTGGAGACGAAACTTGGGTTCATCATTATGAACCTGAGTTCAAACAAGACTCCATGCAGTGGCATAAAAAGGGCACAGCACCTCCTAAGAAATTTAAAGTGTCACAATCAGCTGGGAAACTCATGGCAGCGGTATTTTTGGACTCGGAAGGAATATTGTTGATTGATTATAAAGATAAAGATGTTTCTATAACCGGAGAATATTACGCTTCAATATTAGAGCGACTAAAAGTAGCCACTAAAGAGAAAAGACGGGGAAAATTGACGAAAGGTGTGACACGACAACGCGCCCGTCCACAAGAGCCGCGTTGCGTTAGCTGCCCTGCATAAGGTTGGCTTCGAAATTGTGAATCACCCACCCTACAGCCCAGACCTGGCCCCGAGTGATTATTACCTGTTTCCGAAAATGAAAAAAGAGCTGCGGGTAAAAATTTACTGCCTATGCTGAAGTCAAGGAGGCAGTTTCGGCGTATTTTGCAGATAAAGAGAAATCATTTTTTTTAAGAGGCTACATAAATAAATTAATTGAAAGATGTGAAAAAATGTATCCGTCTTGCAGGTGAATATATTGAAAAAGGAAACTAATTTGGTTTTTTTATTTCCACACTTATCCTCAATTCCGCGAATATAAAAACGCTCCCTCGTACATCTCTATTTGCTTAGTAACTGCAGTGCTCCTAATTCAAGTAGGACCAGGTTTAGAATTGCCCTCATAGCAGCATTCTGATATTCCACCCTGTACCTCCTGTAGATAATATGAACATCTAGTGCACGAGTAGTCTGTAGTAATCATTTAATTAATTCAAGATAATGGCAACTTCTTCCAAGTAGTGGGAAACGTACACTTATCAATACAAGAATCAATCATGTGAGTAATGTAAGGAATTATAAATGGGCAACACAAACGAATAAGAGATATATTTATCATCAGCACCAACTGCATCGATTGGATCTGGATTGGAGTGAATGAATTCAGTGAGATTAAGAAGTGATCATTTATTTAATTTTAGTTCCCAAAAATGCTAGGAATTGTTTTCATTTTTTTTATTACTAATTAGGTTATTAAGAGTTTTTGACATCTTATTTGAGGGAACGCCGCGGAACTGATGGTTCATAAAAGCCTTCGTTACTCTGAGTGTAGCAAAAGTTACATGATTTCAAGAAATTGTAATATTGACGGTGTATTCGACGCCTTTTCCCTGAGTTTAAAAACATCTAATGGAATGGAAATGAGTCTACGTTCTTTTGAAAAAATAAAAGAGAAAAATATTTAAAAAAAGCATCGACAAGCTCGTTACTGGTTCAACTTCAGGAGTAGCCAAACCGACATCGCAATAAACAAGAAAATTGTCAGATATGGGAGTATCAAAGTACCAAAATACCTGATTTAATTATTTGTATATTTTCACTTACTATTACAACGTCCATCAGAGGAACCGATTGAGGAGCGAGGTGCGTTGTTCATCGATAATTTGAAATAATCCAAATAAATCTAAAGAGGAATGAAAGATCTCTGTAATGGTATCATTAAAATTGACAAAATTAAAAGTTTCCTCAGCAAATTAAATTATTACATTTGCAAAGTACATCAGCTGGCACTACTTCCACAGTTTCGAAGGTAGCAGCAGAAGGTAAAGTTAGCGGGTTTGTATAAGAACATATCGCGATACTAGCATTACTGAATATCATTGTAATCCATATATGATCGTACCCTGATGAAGCTGCAGGTCCACAGGGAAGCGAAAGCTGAAGTGATAGTAAATCTACTCTGAAAATTACTTAATAAGAAAGGAATTCCTATATAATAAGTTCTTTAAATGAAATAGTTCCAACGTGTTCTTCCTCTGTCCTTAAAATGTACTATTAGAATGTTCATGGTTTAAGAACTAACATTCTAACTCACTCATACTTTTCCAATCGGTGTGAGTCATTATGTGACATTATTATTACTACAGAAAGTTTCTAATTCAGAACTTGTTATAATACTGTTAGATGTGACAGAAAATTCTCTATTGTTCATCGTTCTAAGGGTGGCAGTGTTTTTTTGTAGCTTTGTCTTTGAAGTTCTTTTCAACTGGTTGTTTGTTATTTCATTTCTTCTGTAGTTTCGTTGGCTGATTAAATAATTAGCGGTTGTGAACGCAATTTTACTTGCTTCTACCTCTTGGCTGTTTATATTCTTCCTAATATTCTACAGCAGGATTCTGAACTATTTTGTGAATCTATTAAGATATGCTTTCAACTCTTTGTGTAATTTACTTAACCTTAAACTCAATACTGTTACCAATTGTGATGGTCGACTACTCAATCTCGTTACTTCTAGCCTTAACTTTAATATTACCATATCTTCGGATAATCTCCTCTTGTTCCAGTTGATTTATACCATCCTCCCCTTATGTATCTCCTTGTTGTTTCTTGCTTCTTCTCAGGCTATTACGCTTTTCCTTCCAACAGCAGTTCCAGCTATAATTTTATCAAAGCCAAATTTTACTCAGCTCAAATTGATAACTACAGGCTTATTTCAATTGTTTCAATTTTGCTAAAGATATGGAAATGTAATCTACTCCTGCTTGTACAATAACATCAAATCTTATATTGCACATCATCAGCATGGTTTTGTACGCAGGAGGTCGACTGTTACGAACATGATATCTGTATCAGCAAGCGACTTGATCCACAAAACCAGGTAGATGTCTTTTGGATTGAGCTCATCGCTGTTACTCCTTCTGAAGTCCTACTTGACTCCTCAAGCGCATTGAGTTTTTACAACCGTATTATAAAAAGAATTTTAAGACTTATTCTAAAATATATCGAGTTAGTTCATTTGCTTGCGCCAGTGGGCCTTGTAAGGAGAAAACCCATGTTTGGGAAAAACCTTGTGTTCACAGGTGTGTTACAGAGGAGGGGGGTGCACTATTGCTATTTGCGCCTAGCCGCGGTCTGCTGGGTAGCTGTACTTCCGCCTGGGTCGTGTGGTGATCCTTCTTATTTCAGGGTTTGGGTTCGTGGCCGGTTTAGCGAAGAACTTGGTGACCTCTTTTTGGGTGGAGGGCCTAAGTACCGATAGATTAGCCCGGTGGTGTATCCTGTATCCAAGCTTACCAATAAAGCTTCAATATGCATCAATCGTTTAGCGCTCTCGTTAAATTTACTCCCAATTAACCATTGAAAAGGTACAACGCAGTATACACAATGGTGTACTGCCAGAGAGACATGATCTGCAATTGCTGGGACACCATCATGACTTCAAATCTTGCTTATGCGAAATCTTGTGCATGGTACCATCGATTCCCCTTATTTACTCCCCTGTTTTAATTGTTTTGTCCCTTGTGTATCTTCCCTCTCCTCACAAATATCAAAAACCAAACACTGCATGTAGAGTCGACGTGTTTTAATTATTAATTAATTATTTGTTATAAACGAACATGCATACTATAGATAATAAGTTTTCTAGTAACACAACACTGATTACAGCCTAACGTTTGAGAACCCAATATCAGATGTTACCAGAAATTCAGCTCATTTTATTCCTACCTTAATTTTCAATAATATGAAGTCGTTTAAAGAGGAAAATTAATATCTTCGGTGGTAGGTCGACGAAAGTGTTTATCTCATTTTATGATTGCCCTCGGCTTTGCTGCCTTTTTTATAACTTTCGCACATTGTCTGTTTGGAAGTTACCGCGCCATTTGATATTCAGATCGTCGGCAGCTATTGGTTGTTATATAAAAAAAGGGTTCATAGACGACTAGCTTGCAAAAGTCTTTTTATTGCCGTTACGAACCAACTGCGGCCATTTGGGATTTAGCGAGATTCTCGTCAATGATATGGTGGGTTTAGAACGATTTCCTTTGAAGGTAATTGTATATGTTTGCCACTGCTTTCAGCTGTTACTTTAAAAATAACTGATTGCGCAAATGTTTTTTGTCTGATGGATATATTCATAAATAAATTGAGTGCCCTACATATTGCAAATGTATTTCGATAATTTCTCAGTAATACGTAACGCAGTAAATATTAAATATCACTAAATGGTATTTAATACCCATCTCTGCACAATATTATATGCGTAATTTATCGGGGCATTATATCCATGTTTGCGCAATGCACTTTAATTGACACACACAAACGTAGTAATAATAACAAATGGTTTAGTTCCTAGAAATGGCAATTTGTGTACTCTATAAAGCTTTTGCAGCAGAACTCAATGCACTAAGAGGTGAAGGTTTTAGATTATAGTTGTGATAATCATAACATAAAAACTCGGTTTAAATTTTTTCAATAAAATAGTGATAAGATCAGTGGGTTATTTATATTTATTCATGAATCAATTAGTTGCGAAAGAAATTACATCAATAACAAATTAAATGCATATTGATTAACTAGCTGTTTGCTATGGTGGGGCGAATTTGCAAGGTCATCCTCTTCACACAGACATCGGCAAAAATTCATAAAAATTTTTTCCCTTGTAAATGTAAGCATTGAGAAGACAGTGCTTTCTATACTAGTCTTTCCATTAGTTCAGCGTCATTCAGTTTTCATAATTCTGCCAGAGCTAATATACTACTTGGATATGACGTTGCTATCATTATCAAAATTAGATAAGGAGTTTTCTTCGTAATTCTTAACGTCTCTTGCATTTCCATCAACAAGAGAATTACTATCTACTACTTACTACTACTCGTCATAACTTTTTTTCAGGGTCAATATCACTGCAATAAAGCTTCGTTTCATTATACCACTGGGGATAATTTTCTGAAGACCATCATCTAGCACAAAAATGCCTTCAGATGGCTCTAGTTTAGATCCGTATTTTATATAAATGCAATATATGAGTAAAATATTTGTCACGCTTTCATTACTGACTGAACCTTTAGTCATACCTACATGCGCAAAATAAAAAATTGAAGTACCCTTAGAACAATGACGTAGAAATCAAAGCAAGACATGTTAATACCTGCTTCTTATCATCATAAGCTTGTGGCTCCCAAGCCATCAAGGGATCGAAGGAACGAAAAGGCAGATAAGCTTGCCAAAGAAGCAGCGACAATGCCTTTCATTGGACCTTATCCCTGCTGTGGATTGCAAAAGAACCACCTAAAACAAGCAGTTAACAAATGGGAGGACAACAGAAGGCGTCCCACTGGCAGAATACGCCAGGACAAAAGCAGGAGAAGGTGCTGTTATCAGGATTGCCTAAGACAGCACAGTCGTTGCTATCTTTCAGCAAAGGGATCTTGGACTGCTGGCAGTGTTTCTAACAGGTCATGTGGCCCTGAAGTACCACCTACATAAATTTGGCAAAGCTGAAGATCAAATCTGCCGTCTATACCAAGAAGATCTAGAGACAGCAGAACACATTTAGTGTAAATTGCTGCCAGTCATACTCAACATTGACATTTCAGTAGGCTGTTTCTAACGCCTAGCGACATTCAGGACGAAAATGCCAGACTAATTCCAAGGTTCATTAAAGGCCTCTAACTAGTCCAACAACCAGAAGGGCAATATTACAATAGACTCATATCTAAACCTAAATCATAACCTTCTGATATTTTGTTACTGATGAATCAATGCATCTTTTAAACGTGATATGAACTTGTCACGATGGCCAATTTTTGAAAAGATGCCTGTTTTAATGGGAGCTGGCAAGACGTTCATCCATGATTTCCTATTTGTGTGCTCACTTTTGAGTTTCAGGTAGAATGTTTTACTTATAACTGGTGTCAGTAGTCATCCTAAAAAATAGACCTCCCCAACGCTTGAAAATAATAGAGAGCTTTATTTAAAATTTAAGACCTCCTATCTTTTCCTATACTAGGTCGCATTTTCTAAAGTTGTATATAGATATTTTAAAAATATTTTATTTACTGCCAAGCTAAATTATAAATAAGCGTTTAGAAATGTTATTTGCAATCTAATTTGCGCCATCTCTTATGCATCAGTACACCTAAGGTGGTATGAGTGCCAACCAGCACGCTAAATATCCCTACAGAAGGAGGTTAGTCACATAATGGTTAATAGAATATTGAATAAACATTTTTAATTGTTTGCATTTATTTCTTAACCGCCCCAATCATTTTGGGACACACTGTAGTTATATTTGCATAATAAACGTAGCTGTTTGTCGTTACTTTTCAAGAGGATCAAAGAATTAACAACTTCATTGCTTTCTTTGAGTAATTGTGTTACTATTTTCTACTTAATTAGCAATTTCATGTTAACAAGCTCTCTTCCAGTCACAGCGTTAGCGACGACTAACCAGAGTTCCTTTGGAAAATCATTAATTTTGCATCTGGAATCGAACTACTTTAAAAGTGGGTTGCAGCTTTATTCACTTTTGTAATAAGCTTTCCACATTTCTGTTCGTTAAACATCTAAACCCGGAAAAGCAGGATTGAAGTTTCTCACAATTCTATGAATTTTAGTAGATCTCATTAGAACCCCGCTTTTTCAAATTGGCACATTTCAAGGTAATTGATTTTAATATAAAATTATTACTAAGAAGATGTGATGTTATTGGAATAAAACTTTTAGTTTTAGTAGAGTCCACTAACTAGCTGCTAGGAAAACTATCTTTAATCTTCAAACAATCATCGAAATTGTTTTGCAATAGATGTAACTTCTTATTAAGAATTTCAAAATTGCACAGTTTAAAATGTAATCAAGAATTCCATTTTCAAGTTCTTGTTTTGCTGCGTTTGTTAATTGTTTCTGAAATTGAGTAATATAATATCTTAAAGGTTATCAACAATTCTTGAAAGAAAAATTTATTATTCCTAGAAACTCTTGTGGATATGGTTCAAGTGCTAGGTGGTGAAGAATTGGCTAAGTGATTTTAAACTTGGCAGAGGGATCTGTGAACAAGGTGTTACTGCTAGGCGGTCGAAAACTATTGTTTGCAAAGAAATCATTTATCTGGTCGACAACATGTTCCAATCACTATGGAATTCATAACTCAGACTCGTAGGTTTTCAATAGGTAGTGTAAACATTATTTCAGATAAAGAATTAGACCCTGAAACCTGGGTTCACCATGATGATCCTGAATCATAATGGTGCAGAGCATGGAATGCAGGCACAATGGTTTACTAACCTCTCACAAGTTTCCTGCAACAGCATCTGCCAACCACCAAGGAACAGGATGTGTAGGGACTGTAAACAATTTAGGTTGGATTGTGTGTCAGGAATTCTAAGCTCCAGCATTTAGATTTGAGTGTATATGGCTTGACTAAAAGATATACGTCAGTTCAGGTATACATTCTTGGATGATCAGAAATAATAGCAATAATATTGTAGCCTATATAATTAAAACGATGTGTCACAATTAACTCAGTGATTCGAGATCAGTAATTCCAATTGAGGACACTTCAGATTGAATGCTAAGCGCTCAAACTAATCAACCGATGAGTAACGGCACGACACTTGAAACTGGTAAAAAATAAATTTCTGCGAATAAAAGATGGAAAAAAATGTTTGCTGGTGGACAGTATAGAATTTTTATTTCCAGAAATACACGAGAGGAAAGGTCAATCGTTCATTTGACCTAATGTCGAATGCACGTCACCCGGTTTATTCCAAGGGCTTTCCGACTCAGCATCAGCCTCGAACATCATCCTCAATTCGAATTTCATTCAGACGCTGGTCGTGAAGGTATATATCTTCTTATTTTTCCCCTTCTCACTCTGTCTCTTCACTTCGCGATATATGGAATCTCTTCCCCCCGATATATATATATATGGCAAAAAGGGCAATACCTTTCAGTACTTCGGAGATGCTCCGCTTTTTCCTATTTCCCATTCTTTTATTTCCTGCGTTTCCTTCACGCTCCTCGATATATTCGCCGCAGCCGACCTTAATCTACGGTCACGGTAATACTAGGGAAAAAATGTAAGAATTCCATGAATATATTTGTTCGTTTGTCTTATTCGATATTTTCCATTCAATCTTTCGAAAACTGTAACGCGTCATCTACGGAAAGATTGCGCAAACTCTTCAATGTTGCGACGTAGGATGCACGTGTTAGTAATGACGTTCAATGCGCCATCGCCGTGAACGCCTACCGTATCACGTCGGTACATAGATGTCGAAGGAATTGAACGAGTCGAATAAGAGCGGAAATGTGCATAAAGTCACGGTTTTATTAAAGCATAGAACGTAGATGATTTGCAGGGATTTTCGAATATCCTCGTCCGCGCTGCTCACATCTGCTTCTTCATCTTTGTTCCGCTTTATACGGAATCGAGAACGTTCTACAATAGGCTACGACGAGTTGGGAATGAAATTGTTTGACGTTAACATTATTCGGATGATGTGACGCCAGGTGGATGCAAGTGGAAAAAATCTGTTATGAGTACCGCCGCATTCGAATATAATAGAGAGAATCAGATTAAATCGGAAAGCAAACAAAATCAGTCGTGAGAAAAATGAAAAGGGATTTTCTATTGTCGCTTATTGTCCCTTTTGACGGCTTAGTATCAAAATCTTGGAAATAATATGGTTCCAGTTATAAACACCAATGAAACAGGAGTTCGCATAGAGTGTTAACCACGGGATTTTATCCGCTTACTATTAGAATTAACAATACATAAATGAAATAATTTTTTCTTTCAAAAAAGATGAAAAAGTTGTAATAGTATAAGCTTTGTAACAATGTTGCATATTAGGATCATATAGTATGATATTAACTTCATTTGTGTTTGTTACATACATATATGTAAATTGTAGATAGATACTTCGACTATAACATGGAATGAAAATGCTCAAACCGTAAAACCTACAAAGTAACTTGCTTCCATAATACAATATCGTGCTGTTTTATTGGACCATATCTAATATGAAGTTCTTTATACACACGGTGTATACCTGTATGTGATTTAATGTTTCGGTGTAAAATTTTTACTTCTGGTATTTCTGTTGTTATGAAAATATAACCGAAGTTCACCGGAAGTAAATAAATCTACAGATGTGTAGCAAAACACTTCTCAAAATTAATCCATTTTGAAAACGGTTTATAATTCAATAAGGCAGCTGTCTATTACTTCGTCTAAGGACTATCATTTGGGAATGTCCTGAAGGAATCTTTAGATATCACTGCTTTTAAATGAATATCTCATGCATATGTGTCAGTAGTAGCAGCACTCTGATTGTGGTAGTCTGTGATTCCCACAAAGCCAAACCATTGCAGTTCCTGCAATTTGATTTGTGCAACTTTTTCATCTCTTTATAATAATAATAATTAATATATGTATTTTTTGACCTTTATGTACTTATCTTTTATTTCCTGATTTATTTCCACTTAGAGGTCAATAAAACAATAAATAATTAAATACCAATTTATTCCATAACATATAATAATATGTTTTCGTTAAATAACTTCTTCGGTGGAAGAAATTGACATTTAATATGTGTCAAATTACTAATAATATAAATATAAATTGCCATGCCTATCAACAAAATTAATTTAAACAAAGAATTCATTGATATATCAATTTTAATTATATTCACAAGTAATAATGAAGGAATAATAATTTAATACAACATTAGAAATTGAAATGATTTGAATTATTCGTATATCAATCTATTTTTTGTCAAGCTCTAACAATTCTGTTCAAGGACTAGGGAAAAACATGGCAAAAAAAAACCTAGTCAAGAGCTCAAAATTAATAAAATTCATGCGTGAATTAAATTATTGTAAATAACGCTTAAATTATCAATATCCGTTCTAAAATTTACCGCGTTTTCATCTTTCTTAATGTATATCATTTCGTAAATTAATCTTTTTTTATAATTATTTTTCCTTTTTAAAATTTTAGTGTTTTGAAAATCAAAATTATGTCGTCTATCTTTAGAGTGCTTAGATAAAGCAGTTTCAGCGGTGACGTTATGTGTAACAGTGTATTGATGGTTATAAATTCGTTTCTTTAAATATTGTTTGGTTTGTCCGATATAACATTTATTACAATCTTTGCAATCTAATTTATAAACGACATTACTTTGATTATCATGTTTAATGGGTGTTTTTAAATTTGTGAATAAATGTCTATTGTTGGTAGGTATGAAAGTTATGTGAATGTCTGATTTTTTTAATTCGTGTTTTATTGTGTCGCTTAAATTGTTTATATATGGTATAGTGTGGTATATGTTATTATTTGATTTTGTACCTGTGTTATATATTTTATTTATTCTTTTTGTGATTAATTTATTGTAAAACTCTTTAGGATAACTATTTTTTTCTAGTATTGTTTTTACTTTGCTTAAATTTTCTTTTCTAAAATCAGGGTGAGCTAATTTAATAGCCTGATCTACTAAACTGTTAATTATTATTATTCCTTCATTATTACTTGTGAATATAGTTAAAATTCGATATATCAATGAATTCTTTGTTTTAATTAATTTTGTTGATAGGCATGGCAATTTATATTTATATTATTAGTAATTTGACACATATTAAATGTCAATTTCTTCCACCGAAGAAGTTATTTAACGAAAACATATTATTATATGTTATGGAATAAATTGGTAGTTAATTATTTATTGTTTTATTGACCTCTAAGTGGAAATAAATCAGGAAATAAAAGATAAGTACATAAAGGTCAAAAAATACATATATTAATTGTATTTCTCCTTAGCTTCCACTAGACAAGGAGTATTTAGAGTTTGGTTTTTGCATTTTTGAAGTATGAATATTCAAGAAAGTTTGGTGGTTCAGAAGAAGTTCCATAGTTTGAAATTAAAATTAGCACGACAAATTAATAGGAAAAATTTTTTAATAAAATGCAGGCGTGAAAAGGTAATTCCGAATTTTATAAAAAAATCCTTTAACATAACGATTACAAATGACACTATAGTTAGTAAGTTTAGTAAAATAAGAGACACTATATTTCAAAAAACACTGAATTTATGTATTCGGGACACTTACATTACACTTGAAAGAATTAGAAATGACATTTCAACTACGGAAATTGACATCCGTAGTAAAATGTCATCTCATGATTACGGTGAGTTTTTTGAAAAAGTAAATTTAGATTTTCAAAGAAATTTTAATAAAATAAAAAATAGTAATATTAAAAAGATAGAAAATCTTTTAAAAGAAAATAACAAAATTATTATCCAATTTTACAAGAAGATTGGATAATAAATTTAACAGATATAATAATTCCGGAAAATGTAAAGTTAATTATTAGTTTAGGCCCTAAATTCTCAGTAGATGTTAACCACATACCTTTAGATGATTTAATTTGTAATATAGAATACATTATTCAAAATTCTGTAGTACCGAACAAGCAAAACACATTACGTAACAAATTAGTAAACATCATAACCAATTACAAAAACAGACGTAATAACAAACACAAAGATACTGATTTAAATCGTATTTAAAAGGAAACAAAAAAGTTTTTAAGTAATAACCGAGATAACTAAAGCAGACAAAGGAGAAAAAAGTATAATAATGTACAAAAAAGATTACGCAGCCAAAATGCATTCATTATTAAACGATCAAAACACTTACATTACATTACAAAAAGATCCGACTAACAAAATTCAAAGTGAAAATAACCAATTAATCACTAGTTGGTTAAATAGCAATTATATAGACGAATCCGTAGCTAAACATTTAAAAATATATAATTCGATAACTCCGCGAATTTATGGCGTCCCTAAAATTCATAAAACTGATATTCCTTTAAGGCCGATTGTAAATTGTATACAATCACCAACATACAATTTATCAAAATTTTTATCCAAAATTCTCAGTAATGTTGTAGGAAATACAGAGTATCATGTAAAAATTCGTGGGAATTTGTTAATTTCATTAACAAAAAATCCGTACCCTGTAATCATGAAATTATCAGTTTAGACGTTGTATCTTTATTCACAAATGTTCCTACAGATTTGGCATTAAACATTATAAACAAAAAATGGAATTTAATTCAAAATTATACAAATTTACCAAAAAATGAATTCATGTTGGCTGCAAAACTTTGCTTAAATTCTACATATTTTCAGTACAATGACACTATATATAAACAGATATTCGGTACAGCAATGGGTTCTCCATTATCTGCTGTTATAGCAAATTTAGTAATGGAGGACTTAGAGCAGGTCTCACTTGACAAACTAGACTGTCATGTGCAATTTTATAAGCGGTATGTAGATGATTGTATATGCTGCATACCAAATGATAAAATTGAACATGTTCTACACACATTTAACACATATCATGATAGGTTAAAATTTACTTTTGAAAGAGAAAATCAAAATTCTATAAACTTTTTAAATGTAAAGATACTACATGATAACACACAAATAAAAACAAACTGGTACATTAAAGACACTAGTAGTAGTAGGCATTTAAACTATTTTTCTAACACTTCGGTAAATTTTAAAAAAAGCGTAATTAACAGTTTAGTAGATCAGGCTATTAAATTAGCTCACCCTGATTTTAGAAAAGAAAATTTAAGCAAAGTAAAAACAATACTAGAAAAAAATAGTTATCCTAAAGAGTTTTACAATAAATTAATCACAAAAAGAATAAATAAAATATATAACACAGGTACAAAATCAAATAATAACATATACCACACTATACCATATATAAACAATTTAAGCGACACAATAAAACACGAATTAAAAAAATCAGACATTCACATAACTTTCATACCTACCAACAATAGACATTTATTCACAAATTTAAAAACACCCATTAAACATGATAATCAAAGTAATGTCGTTTATAAATTAGATTGCAAAGATTGTAATAAATGTTATATCGGACAAACCAAACAATATTTAAAGAAACGAATTTATAACCATCAATACACTGTTACACATAACGTCACCGCTGAAACTGCTTTATCTAAGCACTCTAAAGATAGACGACATAATTTTGATTTTCAAAACACTAAAATTTTAAAAAAGGAAAATAATTATAAAAAAAGATTAATTTACGAAATATGATATACATTAAGAAAGATGAAAACGCGGTAAATTTTAGAACGGATATTGATAATTTAAGCGTTATTTACAATATTTTTGACACCGAAGTGTATTATTTTCTTGGCGTATGTAAATACAATAATGCAAATTTTTCCCAAACGCCAATTATTTAAACATATTTTTATTTTTATAAAAAATATATATATTAAAAATATGTTTAAATAATTGGCGTTTAGGAAAAATTTGCATTATTGTTATTTACAATAATTTAATTCACGCATGAATTTTATTAATTTTAAGCTCTTGACTAGGTTTTTTTTTGCCATGTTTTTCCCTAGTCCTTGAACAGAATTGTTAGAGCTTGACAAAAAATAGATTGATATACGAATAATTCAAATCATTTCAATTTCTAATGTTGTATTAAATTATTATTCCTTCATTATTACTTGTGAATATAATTAAAATTCGATATATCAATGTATTCTTTGTTTTAATTAATTTTGTTGATAGGCATGGCAATTTATATTTATATTATTAGTAATTTGACACATATTAAATGTCAATTTCTTCCACCGAAGAAGTTATTTAACGAAAACATATTATTATATGTTATGGAATAAATTGGTATTTAATTATTTATTGTTTTATTGACCTCTAAGTGGAAATAAATCAGGAAATAAAAAAAAAAAATAATAATAATAATAAATTTTATTTTCCAAGACAAAAAGTTTGATATAAGTAAGTTAATACAGCAAAAAAAACATAATATCTAGAAAGAACTATGTACCACCCACCACCACAGTATAAAGAGCGAAAAAGAGGAGACCAAACAAAACAAAAGATTATGGATTTAGATCGTCCTCAAAAAATTCATTTAGTGAATAATAACATCTAGATTCTAACCAATGCTTTAGAGCAGTGATTCTCAACTTGTGGTCCGCAGGCAATTTTCATGTGGTCCACGAAGAAAAACATCTAATGAAATTTAATCTTGAATCTGGACAAAAATTAATGCACCTACCGAAATTGGTTTACTCAACATGCAACTGCAATTTTTTTAGCGGTGAGTTTCACTCATCCTGAAGTGTGTGTTTGCAGTATCGTGTTGACGGCAGTAGCGCTGGTATCACGGTATCAAGCTATCTGAGGAGTTCCTGACTTCAACTGCGTTGCACGGTCACACAACAGGCAAAGACAGTTTTAAAGTCATTGACGAATATTTCAAACTCAGAAACCTTTCCTGGAAAGACTGTGTTGGACTTTGCACCGATGGTGCCGCGACAATGACAGGACACAAAACAGGTTTGCCAAGTTTTGCCAGGAAAGAAGCAAACAGTGATATTGTTTTAACACACTGCATTATTCATAGAGAAATGCTTGCTGCCAAAGATTTGAGTCCAAATGTGGTTTTGGCTACTGTGGTAGGGGCTGTGAACTTTATAAAAAGTAACGCTATCAACTAGAGACTGTTTGCATTGTTATGTGAGGACATGGGATCTATTCATTCGAATCTCCTTTTGCATACTGAAGTTCGGTGGCTGTCCAGAGGCGAGGTCCTAGCCAGATTTTATGAACTTAGAGAAGAAGTATGTATGTTCTTTGATGGAAAAAAAAAACCTGATTTAGCCAAAACACTACGTGACGGTGAATCATCACTACGTTAGCGTTTTTGACCGATATTTTCGAACAACTCAACATTATGAATCTTGGCCTCCAGGACCATCAAAACTGCATTTGACCTATGGAACAAAATTGAATCATTCAAGAAAAAAATATTGTTACGGAAGTCTGAAACTGGAAAAGGATCGTTTGAAATGTTCAACTTGTTTTCAGATTTTAGTTCTAAAAATGAAGGCTTAAATAAAGAAAATTTACATACAATGGTTAAGTCCTACATTGAATCACTTGAAAGTTATTTCGAGAAGCACCCGGTTGATACGGATGTAAGGAAGAACAATCTGTATTTACTTGATCCCTTTTTAGCTTGCAATGATAATAATCTATCTATTTGAGAACAGGAGCAACTTATTGAAATATCATCTGATGCCCATTTAAAAGTGATGAAATCTCACTGTGAAAACGTTGCAGACTTTTGGGTTGGATTGATTGATGAAAGTCCACTACTCAGTGAAAAGGCACTGAAACTTCTTCTTCCTTTTCATTCCACTTATCTCTGTGAAACAGCATTTTCGACTTTAAATGTTGCCAAGAATAAACATAGAAATCGTTTATTAAATTTGAATGCTCCAATGAGACTGGCATTGACCTCTTTCAAGCCGAATATTGAGAAACTTTCAGGTGAAATGCAAGAGCAAAGAAGTGATTAGAAAGTAAATTTGGCCACACTATGAATGAAATTTTTATGCCCACAATCAATATGTTTTTTACTTTGTAATTAATAAAATACATTGATAAAACTTTAGGATTCATTTCATTTTACCTAGTGACATGTTGCGCTTATTTATTACGTTCTACATGGGCATGACATTCGAGCATAAAGACTTTAATTTAACATCATATTACAATATGAACAAATAGTAATAAATTCAAACAAATGTATTTATTTTTATTTTTTTTAATGTGTGGTGGTTGCAGTGACTCCGTAAGCTGTATTACTTGTCTGGCTATCACTGAAACTCTTGCGGTGTAGTTTGGTGTGTGTAAGTTGTGTTCAAATGGCTTTGTGACAGCATCATATCGCCTTTTATGATGCCGCGATGTTAATCACTTTGCTCCCAACAGCGAATGGCAAGTCGATCCGGGATTAAACTCTCTGAAAAAATGTCACCGTCCCTCCAGAGAATTGAACCCCGGCGCCTATCGTTCGCTCACAACGACAGTCAGCCGCCTAACCACTGCGGCCATCGACCCGTTGAAAGATAATATCATGCCCAGTAATTTGATCATCGTTCTATTCGAAATTACATTGTTCATTATATAAATATTCGGATATGAATTTTCTATTGGATTGTGTGAAATAGTGGGAATTTAGTTTTGTTGAAATTGAAAGAAAGTCCGTTTGCACAAAACCAGTTATACATTTTTTCAAGTATGGCATGCAACGATACAAGTTGCCTCGTTACTTTTGAAGCCCGGTGTAGTTGTAAATTTGGACGGTGACCTCTCTCATACATGCGCCCTCTGGAGCGGTCAAGCGCGAGAGATTTGGGCGAGAAAAGATCTCTCTTCTCGTAGCGGCAGCGATATAGAGCGGACAGGTGTCTTGGTATCTTACCTTTACATTTTTTCTTTGTAATATTTCATTAAATTTTTCAATTTCACTTTATCTTAGAATTAAATTAAAATGAATTGTCTTGAAATTTTTCGTTAGGTAGAAGGTAACATCTTGCTTGAATAGTATTTAAAATTTGTTATTATATATTTTTGATTACACGCGCCACGTGCTTTCGTCTTGATTATAGTTTATCTCTAGCTTCAGAATTAAATCTGAGCTTATATTTTGCATTAGTTTGGTATATTGAAATTTTAGATTATGTGGAAAGCGTGGAGACAGAAATAAGTCGCACATGTGTGTTCGAAGCTGCGTGGAAATATTAAGATTTTCGGCGAAGCACGTTGATGGTGTCGTGTGAGCCAGGTTGGAATGCATTTGCGAATCAATCAGCCCAGAGCTGGCTGATTCGTAAGTCATTGCCTTTTAAATAAGTATTGATACACATCTTTACTCATACAATTTTGAAAGTTTCATGATACACATCACCACGCGGGAAGACTTGCTGTCCACCAACGAGGATTAACCGAACTACAGCCGCCGGTGCTAATTCGACTGGATCCCGGGGGAATCAACGCTGGAAGCAGAATACACTTATGTATCACATGGAACACGCAATATTGCACCTCGCGTATCAGATATTCAACAGTTTTTAATTCTTTTAATTCTATCTCATTAGCCAGGTCAGCTTCACTGTCATAGATGGTAGATATTTGAGTTTTTATGCAGAAACATCTTAAGTTCTGTCTAGTTATATTTTTGGTATTATCTCAGTTTTGCTGTTTATATTTCTAAACAAATACATGTTCTCCGATTGATTTTTAAATATATTGTTTTGTAAAAAAAAATCAAACTTTCCTTGTTTGTTCTTTCGCCATCATATCTGCAAAAATACTGAGGCCTCTTTGATTACCCCATCCTGAGACGCTATAGCTAGCCGTGTAACATTTGAGTGTATAAGTTTACATTATAGGCATTGGTCGCGTCTTCCATTTGATTCGATTCCTCCGTTATAAGTAAGTCAGCATAACAAATTAAGTAGTAATCAAATAAGAATTCGACAATATCATTAACAAATAAAGAAAATAAAATGGGACCAACAATAGATCCTTGCGGAACGCCAATAGACGATGGCAAAAAGGAAGATCTAAACTTTTTCTAAACTTAATAAAGGAAGCTTTAAGTAGCTCTGGGAAAGTGCCTTCCGTAAACGATATATTAATTATACATGGTAAGGATTTACCAAGTTGGTGCTTATAATCTCATAAAACATGTGCATGTTTACCATCTAAACCTGCTGATGCTTTATTGTTTATCTTATTAAACATTGTTAGCATTTCTGGTTCTGTATACGGATGTGAAAACATTGTGTGTGAGTTATATTTAATATGATTGTTGGATATCACTGTTTCTATTGGAGATACTGTCTCTTTATTGTTGACGTTTATCAAGATATTGTTATTAAGACTGCGATTGAGTTTATTCTGCATACTATTTATTATATTCCAGGTAGAGCGGTTTTTATTTTTGCTTCATATAATTTGTAGGTAGAAAAAGTTTTGATTAGTAGTTTGGATTAATTGTTGATACTGCACTTTATTTACATTATAAATATTTTTTAACTGAGGAAATTTCTAATAATAAAAAATTATAGAAATAATTTCTTAAGTCCTTAAATAAAGAACTAGAGCGTTTCACTAGATCATTAACCCAATTCATTGAACTATCACAAGTACGAACTTTTTTGTAAGGAAAAGATACATCAAAATAATAAAAGAAAGTATTAAAAAAACTTGAAACTTGTCTTTAAAGTTATGTGTGACGTACAATCATCACACTTTGCTTCGATTTGTATTCACATCTTTTTTAAAACACGATCTACTGATAGAGTCTATTGTTGTTGCATAATAGCTGATTATGCAACACATCTACAAAGGAAAATAAAATTATTTGGAGAATATCATCTAATAATGTAAATACTAAACAGATATGCAATCTATAAGAGATATTTGTGTTGGTGAGGTTGTTCTTAAAAAGCCGTACGAAAGAGCCTAAGCTTTCAAACGACTTTCTAAGTTTCAGCAACTACTATGGAGCATTCTATCTGAATGATGCCATTGATAATTCATGTATAATATACGAGAGTAGTTGGCGTCCACGGCGCTGGTTGTCATAGTCGTCAATGATGTCACACAATTGCCAATTATTTAGTTATAAAACCTATTGTTACAAAGCGTTGCCCAAATTTCCGAAATGAACAAATTTGAGTTTATCATCGCAAGAAATTCATATGGACATGGTACAAGTGCTGGGTGAATCTGCACCTGCATATCAGATGGTGAAGAATTGGGCTGGACATGTTTGCAAAGAAAACATTCATCTGGTCCATGACATGGTCCTGATATCATTGTAAAATTTATAGCTTAAACTTATGCTTTTTCAACAGGTAGCGTAAAAACCATTTTATATAAAGAATTATGTGTCAAAACTGTGGCTGCATGATTGGGTACCGAAAATGTTGTCGCCAGAGCAAAAGTGCATTCGAAAGATCACTTGAGAGTCATTAAGTGAGATCCTGAACATTTATTAGCAAGTTTCGTTACAGTGGATGAAACCTGGGTTCCTATTGTGAACGAAGAATGGAATGGTGGCTAAGGGTTCACCACCCTCTCGAAAGTTTCGTGCAACTTTCATCGCGTGTTCAGACTATAACCGCGCAATATTATGCTGGTTTAATGTTTAAACTGCAGGAATCTATCAACAAGAAAAGGAGGAGAAAAGTCAGACGTGGTGTGCTGTCTGATCAGGACAACACCTGCCCTATTCTTCAGATTTGGCCTCTAGTGACTTCCATATATAACCCCCAAACTCAAACTATGTACATCTTCCTTAGATTCAGTTTCGTAACGATGAGACACTGGTGAGAGAGATAAACGTGTGGTTTGCCAGCCAAGACAAAACATTTTTTCTGAGGGCGTTAAAGTTCTGTACCATCATTAATACCAAGTGTGTCAATGTCTAACGGGAAAATGTTGAAAAATAAAAATTTCAAACTTTAAAAGTCGTTTCATTCTATGTCACAGGTAATAATACCTAAATCGCCTAGAGATTGCAGTCTGTGGCAGCATAACAGATGAGAGTCCATGACTTGTTGCAGAGGAATTCCGGAAGGATTGATACTTGATCCTTTATTATATATTAAATATATCAACAACTACTTAGTAACCGTGAAGATTGACACAGTAATGCAAGCAGACTTTATACGATGACTCTTCATCACGTCTTAATTTCCAAATTTTGGTGGTCTTGTAGAGACTAGAATCAAAACTATAGAGTCCATCAAATCAGTTGTTGGTGACATCCATGATAATCCTTTTTGATTCCTTTTGTGAATAATTTTCCTTACATAGATGGCACAAGTTTTCTATTGCTTTATTAAGGTATATTTTTCGGTCACAAATCAAAACGTATTATTTATGAGTCTCACCAAAACTACAATTATAAATCGAACATTTAAGGCCTTCGGGTCGCATGAAGGAACATATATAACAAAAATCCGAAAATTAGTTAGTTGTTATCGATAACGAATTTGAACAAGTATGAATTTTGAGGTTATGGAAAGAGGGAAAAACTTCGATATATCAGTAGAGTGTGATAATGTGAAGAATCTGTGAAGAAGACCGGAAATGTGTGCCCTGTTCGTTCTAAAAACATAGTATCACACTTACCAAACGCCAGATCTGATATTTCAAATTATTTTGTTATTGACAATATTATAAACATACAAACTTTTCATCATTAAGCAGGCAATACGGTCCAGAGTATTGAACAGCAACGCAATAATAAAATCCTTATTACGCGATGAAAAGTCAAGCATCCGAATTGGAGAGATATGTAGAAAATTAGAAGCAGGATCGAAAACAAACAACCTCCACGACAATGGCAGAAAACAGAATTGCAGAATTTACCTAACAGGAAGAATGAACTGTAGATTTTCTATAAGCTGCGAAAAGTATGGAATAAACCACAGTTAGAACCTTACTGTGGTTCATATCAAAATACTTACTCTAGGGTCAAATTTGAATTCTATGCTGTCACCAATAATAATTTAAATATCTTAGTTTGTTATAGTTTTGTATGTAAATCTGCCACTCGTTTATTAATTCTGATTTTCACTGAATATCTCACGTATTCTATTTGTGGCGGATTTATAATTCGACTCGTTTCACTTATTAACCAAACGAGCTACGACAACGTAAAATAATTGAAGCAGTTGCGAACAAGTTGATTCGATGACTGGCGAAGCGAGTGGTCGTTACAAGAAGCCGAAGGCCATCAAAATTTCCGAACATGTTAACACATGATTGTTCCAATTAGACATTCAAAGCGAAACATCTGTTTCGGTAATTACCGATCGAACCGAAGCGGACCTCAGTTCAGGCAACTGTTCACTTCCATTCCCCTACCATCGGTCCTTGTCCCGCTGTACCCACGCCCTTTACACTCCTATGCATTTCGGGGACTATATCTATTTAGGGTGTAGCACACGTATATAGATATAGATACAGGAGCTCGCCTGGCTGACAGCTGAAACATGACCAGAGAATCTATCGTAGAACCGAAATGGAGCAAGCCGCTGCACACCCCACGAGAATCATTCATAATCCGCCACCATAGATATCAGAGAGTATAGAGAAAATCGGGCAGTGCTCGTAAATAAGGGCTTCAGTTACTTGCTCATACATCAGCTACACGTCCGTCTGGTTAGATACAGTGCCATCTATCAATGCCCGAAAGGCGATCGATCCATATATCTCTCTCCCGCTCTCTATCCATTCTCAAAAGTCTAATACTACGACCGGAGGAAAACGCTTTTAAATCATGAAACTGACCTCTAGTCGTCGTATTTACCGAAGTCAAATCGGTTAGTCCCTTTCATTAGTTCTACACTTTGAATGGTGTGTAGTGTATCGCGATTACGACAGATAAAGCTAGCGGCAGGTAGTAACTTTAAAAAGAGAGAAAGATGGAGCCACATTGCGGAACTGCTCACTTTTAATGTATAAACGTTATTAATTGAACCGCCAGGCGAATATATCTTCATTAAAGGTTTTCCGACGACGTTCAACACCAGCTTTGAATTAACCGATTTTCTGTAAAAAGAAAATAAACAGCGCCGATGAGAATTTATAAAGCTTTCAAGGGGCAGGACTCGGGTGCATCTTGGGTGAAAACAAATTACATGTAGAATTAAAATGGCGATTTATCGTTATTAGAAATTCTATACTTTATAATACAATGAATTTCCGATATATTGCATTTATCATTAATACTAATCGTATAGTTTTTACCAGGAATTCTTAAAGTACTGTTGTTTTTCTCTAAAAATGTACCAGATATATTGTGACCACAGTTTTGACGTTTCTTCAAAGTGAGGAACCTCAGTTTGCACTTAACCAACTCAGTTGCTTAGTTGATCAGCTATTTTAGAAAATGATTGATTCAATAATTGTATTCAAGCCTCGCAGAAACGAATATAAAATTTCGATACTTTCCCGCACCTTAGTAAATTCTTGGTATGCTAACCAAGAGATGTGAGTTCTTGAATTTTCCAGGCCTACCTGCTACAGAATGATTAGAAACATCAGCCAAAAGGAACATTTCCTCGATCTTTCACAAGGTAACTATTTGAAACTGTAACGAATCTTTGCAATGATGCTGACAATAGAACAGCCCTTGTTAAAGATAGAACGATGTCTACTTAAGACAAAGTAAATTTAATATTTCTGCATTTCGTTCTAAAGCCACCAAAAACACTATAGAAAAGAAGGCAAAATGTTGCCTTCAGAGATTTACAATCCAGATTGTAATACAATTATTCAATTAACGCCACCACTACACTGCTTATGAATCCAGCCTGACCAAAGTACACATCTAAAATCTCTTTTCATTATTTTGCCCAAATCCTCGGCACAGTCTACAAATCTCGTTTGCACCCATTTTAGTTTAATTGACCTTACTCGTCACAAAAATGATTCTGTGATATATTTCTGTTCTCCTTTTTCCTCCAACTTCAATTTCTATTTTCATCGGAATTGACGCTGTAAAATGTTGTTGAGCTGGTTTTTTTTTCATCGGAATTGACGCTGTAAAATGTTGTTGAGCTGTTTTTTTTTTAGTAAACAAAACACGTCTGTCAAAAGGTTAATCTTTGGCCTTAAAAGACCAATCAGTAGAACAAAGAAATATGAGAGAACCGTTGTTCAAAGAAAGGTTGAAGCCATGTAGTATAATCGTAAGAGTGTTAGTCTTACAGTAGGAGTCTTAATCTTTCTTTGAACAACGGTTCTCTCATGTTATCTACGCATTTTTTTTTAATGTGTGGTGGTTGCTTACTTGCAGTGACTCCGTAAGCTGTATTACTTGTCTGGCTATCTCTGCTATTCTCGCGTTGTACTTTTGTGTGTGTAAACTGTGTTTAAATGGCTTTGTGACAGCATCATATCGCCTATTATAATGCCGCGCTGTTAATCACTTTGCTCCCAACAGCAAATGGTAAGTCGATCCGGATTTCAACTCTCTGAAAAAAATGTCACCGCAATAGTCAGTCGTCTAACCACTGCGTCTATCGACCCGTTTGTTAAAATATATTTTGTTGCTCATAAAGTCTGGCTGAGACTAATCGAATCTTTGGCCACAGGTCCGGCATTATCTAACGTTATGGTCGGGCAAGCTCGGCTAGAGCCACAAACACATATTCAAATGAGACAGCATTATTAAGATTCACTTATGACCAACAATTTCCCGAGATTCTGTCTGGCTGTCCAGCTTCATTAGATAGAAAGAAATCTTCATGTCCAAAAATATTGGCGATCATTAGGATAACTCTGCAAAGTTAAAAACCTTTGACAGCCTCTTCTGTGATTACTGTAGATAAATAGGCGTTCGTAAATTTTGTGACAGCATCTGAAGTCTTTAATATAGAGCTCGCATCCTTTATGGTAAGCTCTTTTTAAAAAAGTCGTGGAATGTTACGTCTAATGGTTGTACCTATTTTATTGGAGGAATATAAACATATGAATTCCGATTGTTCTGGAAAATTCGTCCACGGTTACAGATCCAAGACTAGAATGATTATCTAACATTCACTTCTATAACATTTTAGAGTGGTATTACAAAGTCTCTAAACGATAATACCGCTAGTTATCTAAAACTCCGTCGCTCTTTTAATGAAAAAGCGATTTGGACGATTGAGCATGCCCTTTATTGCGAAAATTGCCCAATTTTTGACAATTTTAATAATGCTTTTGACTGTTTTTACAAAACATTTATACGTTAATGTAAATGTAAGAAATTTCGCTTCTACTACTTTACCGGTTAAGTTGGGTGTACCCCTCTATCCCTCTATCCCCTACCCTTCTATCCTGGGACCCATTTTGTTTTAATTGTTTATAAACGATATATCCTCCTTCATCGGTTGCTCGCATTTAATTATGCCGACGATACAACTGCTGCTTTATCTAGTCCAGATATGGTAGGCTTAGAAACTAATATGTTCCTAGTGAACTTAGTGAATGGTTCGGTACAAACAATTTACATTTGAATGCTGATAAAACAAATTATATTGTATTTAGTACTCCCCATTCCACATCTAGTCGTAATTTAAGCATATCTCTATTGTCCATTCCAAATAAGAATTGAGCAGATGACGCTACAATCGGAGCACATACTATACAAGAACAAGTTTGTGATTTGCAAAAATAAAACACATTTAATGCTTCAATTGCACTTTTTTGAGCTTCGTCCAATTTGTCATATTTCGTTTGACATATCCGCTTCTTTGGTGGCGTTTCAAGTAAACTCTATATGATGCTGTCAAACAGTCACTTTTTGCTAATCCCAATTTCATTTGCTATCAGAAGAAGCCTTTGCCCACATGCTACATGCCTGCACCTTGCATTTTTTGAAGAACTTGTGAGAGCAGCATCATAATTACATATTCACGTATTGACGTTTATCAAAGCAATAAGATGTATAAATAAGAAAATTTAAGCAAAACAGTTGAAATAGTGCCTTCAATAAGTGAATATTATGACTCAGAAAATCAAGATCAAGAAAATGGATAAAGCCCAATAATCGCAATAGAACACAAACGACGTCCACATAATACAAAAACCTTTTTGATGTTTCTGACATAAATATAAGCAATTCTGACAAATTGTTCTTGTGTAAATATGCATTAGATTTTAACCAATCACAGACGTTTATTTTATATCCTATCTTTCATAACGCTCCTTTCTTATTTGGAATGAGGTATAGATGACTCACCTCTGATACGTGAACGTCTTTGAAATTCCTAGGTTTTTATTTGGATGAGAATTTGAATTGGGAAAATCACTGTGAATTAGTAATTAGAAAACTAAATACCACATGTTATTTATTAAGAATTTACCTACTATCATTTTATACCAAAAAATAAATTAAATCTATCGCGCAATGCACCCAATTCGATGAAAATTAGATTAGTCAACTCATTTAAAACTAGAACAAAATTTTAATATACAGGGTGTTTAAAAAGATGCGGTAATATTAAACGGGGTGATTGCCCAGGTCCTTTTATACAAAAAAGTTCCTATAAACATAGGTCTTCGTTACCGAGCTGCAGCGTGTTGAAGTTTAATTTAAAAAAAAACAGTAAAAATTAGATTTTTCCAAAACGACTTGAGATATCACAATGAAATTTTAGGCATGTTAATAGCTGTGGGAGACACATACTTTGCAATACAACACGATGTTTCAGTCGTACCAGTGGCGGGCGTATTGGCACGTCACAGGCTATTTTTCAAGAAACAAATAGGACGCCGCTGCTTTCTCTATAAATAAAAATATGTTTTTATTCTTTGTTCAATTGTGAAGAAAAAGCCTTCTTAACTTTTTATCGTACGACGTACCGTCTTTTAGTAAATAAAACATTTTAGTGCAAAACAGTTTGACATGCACCAAGATGTTTTTTTTTTACTTTACTTTATTACAAAAATTTTTTTTAAAAAACAAGGATTTTATTCAAGGGCAAAAACAAATATTTTACCAAACCAACAATTTTACCAACCAAAAATTACAAAAACTGTGCAAAGTGACCACCTCGAGCTCGGATGCGAGAATCCAATCTTCTCCTCATTGACTGGCGAACTCTCTCAAAACACCATGATCGGTATTAATTGAGTTGCACCCAGCAATGATTCGATTTCTTAAGTCTTCTACGTTTTCCAATGCAGTAGCGTACACCAAGGAATTCAAATGGCCCGACAGGAAAACATCCAAGGGATTTAAGTTCGGAGATCGTGCAGGCCATAACTGAGGTCCACCTCGGCCAATCCAGCGATTTCAGTATGCTTGTGTTAAGAAATCACGAGCTATTTGACTAATGTGGGCTGGTGCGCCATCGAGCATATACCACATTGCATCTCTAATTGCTAATGGTACGTCCTCCAGAAATCCAGGGAGCGTGTTTTCCAAAAAGTTGCAATGCACCTCTCGGTAAGTGTCCCTGGTAAAAATACCGGTCCAATTAGGCAGTCACCCACAATCCCAAGCCAAACGTTCAAAGAAAACTGATGTTGAAAACGATCTTCAACAATTTCTTGTGGATTTTCGTCACACTGTACATGGTTATTATGGAAATTGCGTATTGCATTTCTTGAAAAATTCGCTTCATCGGTGAACAGAATCATCATCAGGAATTGAGGGATTTGAACATTTTGTGCCCATTGACAGAATGCAATGCGACGAGGAAAATCAGCAGGAACAAGTGCTTGAACGCGTTGTATATGGAATGGATACAACAAATTTTCCTTCAGAATGTGCCAAATAGTCCCACTATCAATACGGCCAGGAAATATTTCCGTATACAACCGCCTAGTTTCTAATGCATTGGCATCAGCAAATCCATAAATGTAGTGCATGTCGGTCATCTCGGCATTCGTATAGCGATTCATGATAAGGAACTTCAACAAATTCGACACATACAAAATTATTAATCACGAGACTCATTCAATATGTCATTCAATATGTCAGTGATTAAAACAGGACTGTTTAAAAATATTTTTGTACGCATGATAAATGGATATGCACTAAAATGTTTTTTTTTACTAAAAAACGGTACGTCGTACGATAAAAAGTTAAGAGAGTTTTTTTCTTCACAATTGTACAAGAAATAAGAGCGTATTTTTATTTTTTGAGAAATCAGCGGCGTCCTATTTTTTTCTTGAAAAATAGCATGTGACGTGCCAATACGCCCGCCACTGGTACGACTGAAACATCGTGTTGTCTTGCAAAGTATGTGTCTCCCACAGCTATTAACTCGCCTAAAATTTCATTATGATATCTCAAGCCGTTTTGGAAAAATTCAATTTTTACTTTTTTTTTAAATTAAACTTCAACACCTTGTAGATCGGCAACGAAGCGTTTGCGGACGTATGTTTATAGCAACTTTTTTGTATAAAATGACCTGGGCTATCACTCCCTTTAATATTGTCGCATCTTTTTTAAACACCCTGTATATTAAAAAATCTTTAAAAACTGTGTTGCTCGAGTGCTGCGTCTACCCTACTGACGAGTTTCTTGATATTGCCTGGTAGGACTGCGTTTTACCGTTAGTAGTATTCTGATGTATGAGTATACATAGTCGGGGACGCAATTATTGAATTTTAAACTGTAACTACTTAGAATCCAGTTCTAGCGATAACATCTGTTTTTGTTTTACTGTATGTATATTTTAATGTTGCACGGCAATAAATACTATCTATCTATCTATCTATGGCCGTCAGGCTTTCTTCCCATTACTGGTCCAGTCTTATTTTCAAACGCCACTTTCGTACCAAATCTATCCCTCGACATGTCAAAATGGTTGCATAGTCAAGCCGTAAAAGATTGAACTATTTGCCAACATGTAGGTGCCGCTAAATCATACATATCAAAAATTATTTTTTATACTAAACAGGGACTGGCCGTGGTTACCACTCCCGTAACCGGCACATGGCAAATTCATAAATGTAACTAGATCGTGGACTACATATCTTACGCAATCACTTAATACTGTCTGTTTTGGAGCCATATAGAAATGCAAACACCTTATGACCGAAGTTGTGGAAAGCTTTCCAAGCTGTTGAAGCAGCTCATAGACGAATTTATCAAAAAGGTAGAAGGAGCATAGTCTAAAACTTAATTTTTATAAATTCAGAATACACATGTGATACTTTCTAGTTTTCTATTATAAGCAAGGCAAGTATCGAGTATCTCCGTGGTGTCGTTCATATTCGATGTTCCATTCCAACGATTTCAACAAAGGGGAGGCATTACAAGTTCCTCGTCTTCTAGTGAATCCGTTAAGTTTGAGGATATCTCATGCTATTTACTGCAATTACGAAATTGATTTGGAATGTATAAGGAAGAAAGAGAGCAAAAGCTCTAAATTTTCCAAGCGAACGAGGAATAACGAATTCCAAAACCCTGAAAATAATGCTTATTGCCTACCGACCAAAACAGAATTAATAACTTTCTTTTGTAATTGAACAATTGAGTGCCTAAATTATATTACATTTTCTTAGTAGGAAAGAGGGATCCGTCCGTTTTTTTCCCTTCGTGGACATTCCTCGATTAAAAAAAAACACGCCTAAAAGGGAAACATTTTAGACATTTCGCAGGACTGGTTGTTTCTATTATGCCGGGCGTTCGTAAATATTTGGAAGCATCTGCATTCCTCCTTGTCGTTTTTCTTGCTTAATGTTCCACAATTATTGCTTTACGGTCTCCTACGTCTTCGGCCGTCTCATCCTCCGCCTTCCCTTTTTTTGCCTGTTCTTTTTTGATGGAAATTAATGAGACGATTTGAAATTCCCTGCCATCCGTATACGACATCCGTCGGGTCTATAGTGAGGTTCAGAAAAATTTCGTAGGACAATTCGTCTCGAAATTTCGCCCGCAACTTAACTTTTGCGTAGAATGCGACGAGGTAAGGTAAGCATGCGACGGTCGTTACCACAAAATCGCTAAAAAGTAACTTCGCCGATTAGAGAAACCGGGAGGAGAATAAGAATAAGAGAGCGCATAATGATAAATGCCACGTATAAATAAAAACGTAAAGTTAAGAACTCACCGGATATACCATAACTTTCGCCTGGACGCAGAAGACATCAGCGTTTATCATTTAACGACGTGAACTTGCGAAGGATACGGGTTAGTTTCCACAGAAGGGGTCAAATTCGCACATTTAAATGACTTTCGACTGTGGTGTTGGATACCGAAGACTATAGGCAAGTTGGTCTCGGCATCTGTCGCTTTTCTAACGCCATTTCTCAAACTAACTACTGTTTCGCTCTTAATTGCAGGGTCATTTTCGCCCAAGATAAGTGTAGCGGTTATGTACATCTATTACAATTTAATTTATGTTTTACCAACCTTATTATCTGAACGCAGGTCTTTCAGGAGAAATTAGTGCTTGGCTTTTTAAAATTATATCTGTATCTATGCATCCAACTAAAACATTATTTCTAATAGTTTTTAATAACCGTCTTAGAGAATTCTGTATCTTTCATGAAGTTGTAATTAGTTGTAGCAGCTGCCTATTAGTGAGATTGAATGATTCACACGAATTCATTACATCGTATTCTGATCATTTGTTGTACTTCTCAGGAGTATAACCTGATCAAATTAAGACACGTGCTGAGGAGAAACTGCTGTTCAATTAATTTGATAAATTTAGTAGTGTTGTTGAAAATATCGTTTCCACGAGCGACTCAAACGCTGTCAATAACAATTCTTCTTATTACAGATGCATTTACTAACAACTTAATCAATCTTTTTAAAAATTAGAATAGCTTCAATATTGTTTAATACCTTAGGATAAAAACGATTCCTTTTATTCTAAATTAAGGGTCACGATCAGCCATTTCATTTGTATCGAAGACTTCCACGGCGATGGAAAGGTGGTGGGTCATATTAAAAAAATGTTTAGTTAAGGCTGACCGTGCTGAAGAGTGCTTCCATTGATGTTCTCTGATCCTAGTTTGAATTGGCACTACTTTTCTCGACAGATAAGGAAAGCAATCGAGATCAGCGACACAAGAGAAGCCCTACAGTGATGTTGGTTACCCAGTTGTCAACCCGACCCTTTCGCTTCATTAGCCAGTGATCGCCGATTTGCTACACGACACAGCTGCTTTCCTTTGTCAGAATCGTTTTTTGCCTCTAGCGTGGTTTATACGTTGAGTTACTCTAACGTTCTTTTATTTCTCACCTTCCAGGATCTTGTCACCGATAGTGTGGTTTACATGTCTAGTTACTATAACCTTTTGGCATCCCCTACCCATGTTTACTCTTGAGAAAGTCTCTTACATTAGTGGTGGTGTGACAAGTTAATAAATATTGTATATAGATAGTGTACTACTACGATGAAGTCGAAAAACATCTTAAAAACTCAAGAAACGTTTGACTGCGCACAAGACTAATGTTAGAACTAAATTCATCGCCAATATTCGGCTGTTTCTATTTCATGTACCTTTCACTCAACTTATTACCTTGATTGATTGAACTTATTGTCTCGATTTGGTTTTCTACCCAGAATTTTGAGATTTAATTCTAGACGTCTTGTATCCCTGTATACTTAAACGATATAGAAGGCTTCCAGGGTCAGGGGCGCTGTTACGAGGGCTTTTGTTTTTCTTTTATTTTCGTATTGTATATATTCACATCACTCTGACACGGTCAAAACGCGGAAGCTATCTTAACCCAGGACGGTAAGCACCTGTTTAATCATTCGTCTTTTCTTAGGTTGTGATTATTCACACATAGATGGCGATTCCTCATTTAGTATTAGAAATGTCAATATTGAGTTCTGTTATATCTCTCGCAAATTTTGTAGACACCAATGCTTTTTAATTGTGAGTGACATTTGTTCAGTAAGAGAATGAGCGACTACCAATATTGGAGGTAAGTTTTGTGTAACAATTTGTTATTTTATTGCAATTTATCATAGCACTGCGCTTGTAAAAAGAGCCAAGAATGACTACCCAGGCGAAATATAACTGAAAATATTATTACATTTTCTGTAATGTACCTCTGAAACTTATAGTCCTTTTAAAAGGTCGGTAGGTTTATGGGGTACTATACTATGTTTTACAATCGCTCGATATTTTTATTCACTTTCAGCCGATGGAAAAGGCCCCTCACGCTAAATGAGCTTGGAGAAGTGGAAAATGTAGATGAAGTGTCAAATATCCCGATGCAATTATTCTTTTTCCTCCGGAAAATGCCAATGATTACAACACAGACGAAGATTCCGGCGAAGAGGACAATGTTGTGCTAAACAATTTACCAGGATCTCAGCTACGAGGAAACGGTGAAGTTTTCATAAATGAGGATGAAGAAAAAGGTGAAGATGTGGAGGAAGATTGGGAAAGTGAAGATGAGGTACCCGTATCTTCATTTGACTTAAAAACCTAAAGATTTTCACTTTTCGCTTGGTGTGGATCTGCAACAACATTACCCCAAATAGAATCAAGTCTATATAACAAAAAATATCCTTGCTCCAGCTGCTACCTTCAAGTTGTTTTTTGATGCCAACCTTATGGGTGATCTTGTTCGATTTAGTAACCTATATGCTCTCCAAAAAAATAGGCCGCGTGATATTACAACCGATGACATGTTTTGCTTTTTTGGTATTCTAATATTGAATGGCTATTGCTCTGTTTCGCGTAAGAAAATGTATTGGCAAAATTCAGATGACACTAACAATAAACTTGTTTCTTCGTCAATATCTAGGGATCGATTTCAACATGTCTTGAGTAATTTTCATTGTGTCGACAACAATCATTTGCACAAAGACGATCGATTTGCCAAAGTAAGGCCACTGATTTCGTCGCTGAATAAAGTGTTTTTGGATCATGCGCCTGTTGAAGAAAATCACTCAGTTGATGAAGCCATGGTCCCCTATTTTGGGCGCCATGGTTGCAAGCAGTTCATTAGAGGGAAGCCCATAAGATGGGGCTATAAGTTTTGGGTCGGTGTAACTCGTCTAGGGTATGTGGTCTATTTTGAACCATACCAAGGTTCTTCTACCAAGTTGCCAGAAAAATACAAGGATCTGCGCCTTGGTGCTTCCGTCGTTTTGCAATATTCAGACATTTTGGCATCAACCGGCTTCGAAAATTTTCATCTCTATTTCGACAACTTCTTTACGTCTTTGTCACTGATAAAAGAACTAACTTCCAGAAAAGTAAGGGCCACCGGTACAATCAGAGAGAATAGAATCTGAAAGTGCCCTTTGGTTAATGTAAAATCTTTCAAGAAAAAGGATAGAGGAGCCTTTGAATATACATTGGTTGATAACGAAACGGTAGTATGTCGATGGAATGACAACAGTGTTTTAACAATTGCTTCCAACGCTTGCTCTGTACTTCCTGTGAACAAAACTAAAAGATTTTCGCAAAGTCAAAAGACACATATTCTGATAGACCAACCCAAACTTATAAAGGGGTATAATGAACACATGGGAGGAGTTGATCGAAGTGATCAAAATATATCGCAATATCGGATATCAATTCGCGGGAAGAAGTGGTATTTTCCACTGGTGAGCCAGTGTATCGATATGGCTGTGCATCAGAATGCATGGTACTTGCATAGATGCAATGGGGGCAAACTGGACCAATTGAGTTTTAGGAGGGCCATCGTTTTGGAACTGCTAGAGACGCACAAAGTCTCATGCAAAGAAGGACCTACAAGGATGCCTAGCACTCATAAAGAGCACTCACGATTTGACAAAGTCAATCATCTTGTGATATACCAAGACAACCAGACTAAATGCGCTGCATGTCAAAAGAAGACGAACTTTCGTTGCGAAAAGTGCGATATTGGGTTACATCCTAAGGATTGCTTCCGTGAATACCACATCAATTAATCATTTACTTTCCAGTTGTTTATAATTATTATTACATGTTGTATTAAAACATTATTCAAAGTTATGTATGTATTTATTTCCTAGTAGTGTTTAACCCTACTGTCCTTTTAAAAGGACGCACTTTATTTCAAAAATAAAAACTTGAAAAATTTTTTTAACAATTTTATATAGTTTTCTGATAACTAATTAATCTATTGATGCCGTTTTTACGCTGATTCAGAACTAATAATAGTCTCAGGGTTATATGGGTTAATAGAGACTCTGTCCGTGGAAGCCTTCGATATCCCTTAAACATTTTTGGTGACAATTCTCGAAATACGTTGATTAATTTATCATATTTCTTTATAATAGTGGATGGATTAGAACAAGGAAAGACAGTGGAATATCTCGCTTACCCGCCAGATATTACACTTATAAATGTCTGTACAAGGGGTTATTTAAAATCAGGGGTGTGTGTCAACAGGCCAACTACTATTCCTGAAGTAAAGTAGCAAATCAGACAAGAAAGAAAATCTAATTCGATTGCCCTAAAGTGTTAGAAACTAATTTATTCACCGACATCATCATTGTATTTAAAAATAAAAATATTGACCTGTTTGGACCAAGTCTAGAATTTCTGTCAAAGCTGTTTGTTTATATAAAAATTAATTAATTTACAGCTGGAAACGAATTTATATTTATAATAAAGAAAATCTAAATACTATCTACAAGATAGTACGTCCTGTACATTAAATTGTTATGCTAGAATACGATAAAGTCAGAGACAAATACTGATGCCTCGGAAATTGCCTCCAAAGTTATTTATTTAACAGAGTAAAAGAATATTATATAATATAAAATATTTATTGATGATGATTGAATATACGTATATTATTTTCTTTAAACAACTGGTTTGGAAAATTATATGCAGAGATTGTGTAAGCAAAAAAAAAGGAATAAGAGCAACAAATTCTTAAAAATTATATGAAATTCATTCAATATGCAGGGTGCACTATCGATTATTTTAATTTTGACAGATGGAATGATATTCACGAAACTAAAGAAAATTAGTTTTATCTTTGACATTTGCAAAATGGAACGCTTCAGGCTTGAACAGAAATGGCAAATATTAAAAACTTACTTTTAAAGCGGCGAGTCTCCAACTCAAACTGTACTAAATTCACGTGAAAAACTTCGAATAAATCAATCAGCTATCAACTCAATACCTGGATCAATTTGAAAAGTAAGTTCGTGAAACTGGATCGTTATTGGACAAGACCCATTCACGTGCCCGGAGTGTGGGCCAAAAACTGGAAGAATATTTTGCATAAGGACCTGGGTATGAAGGCATACAAAGTTCAATTAATCCAAGAACTGAAGCCACAAAAGCGTGATATGGTTGAATGTTACATTCAGTGCCAGAAAAATTCTACTAGAGCTGCTGAAGTTTATTTCGAAAATTATTTTGAACGACGTCAGCCGTCGCTACTTACTTTTAACAGATTATGGGAAAATTTAGCAGATTGTTGTTCGTTCGTTAAACCAAAATCAAAAAAAAGGGATGGATGACGATAGAGAAATAAACATATTAGCAAGTCTCGTTCAGAATCCATCTACATCGACTCGACAAATTTCAACAGAAATGGGCTCCTCTCGACGCACTATTGTCAGAGTGTTGAAGAAGCATAAATTTCGTCCCTACAAATTATCAGTATCACAAACTTTATATGAAGGTGATAACATCAGAGGAATAGCTTTTTGTAGATGGTTTAAAGATCAGTGTCAAAACGATCCACATATTTCAAGGAAAATATTATGGACTGATGAATCTCGTTTCACAAATTGTGGAATGTTTAATGGGCACAATGAGCACATATGGTGTCAAACAAATACACTTCACGTTGAACATAGGAGACCACAAATTAAATTTGGGTTTAATGTTTGGTGTGGTGTTATAGGATCAACTGTTCTTCCTCCTTTTATTTTTGATGGATCACTAACGGGCAATCGTTATCTTAATTTTTTACAAGATTTCGAGGAAATGTTAGATAATTTAAATTTAAGAACCCGAGCAATGCTGCAATGGTTTCAACATGACGGAGCGCCTCCGAACAATCACAATGTTAGAAATTATTTAAATTTGAACTTCCCTAATCAATGGATAGGACGAAATGCACCCATTGAATGGCTGGCTAGATTCCCTGATTTATCAGTTTTGGATTTTTTCTTGTGGGGTGTACTAAAGAACATAGTATACAAAAGAACATTTGAAACAATCGACGATTTAAGAGAAGCAGTGTTAGTTGCTTTTACATCGATAAGCGTAAAGTCCGTAATGCTACAAATTCTGCTCTGAAGAAATGCAATTTGTGTATTAATAATAATGGAGGTATCTTTGAACATTAATAATGTTGTGTGCCCTTAATAAAAGTTCTTATAGTTTTTAGTTTATTACTACATAAGATTTTAAAATAAGTTTTCGTCAAAAAATTGGGTGTAGCCCAAAATTCCAGGTCAAGCTGCTTGTTGCAGCGTGCAACTAAATTTTAACCATTTTGCTGTCGTTCAAGGTAGAGGAAAGATTAATTAAATTATAGTTGTGTTATATGTTTGGACTGAACTAATAAAACCAAAGAGAACCTAATGAAGCATCATCAGATCTATCATGCTCTGATAACGTTTGAATTTGGTAGTACTCTCAAGAATATTCGTTTCAGTTTAGGACGTCTGTAGAGCAATGGGTTGAGTGGGCTCAGTGACAGATAAGCATTTTTAGCGCAAAATCATCTTTTCAGATGAAGCCCATTTCCACATCGGCGGCTATATGAATCTCAAATCAAATGCCATCATTAGGAATCCGATGCATGCAAAACGACGTAACTGTTTGATGCGAATTTTGGGAAGGTGGCATCATTGAGCCATTTTTCTTCGAAAACGAGTAAGGAGCCGCCAGTAAAGTTAACAGCGACCATTACCGTGCCATGCTCTATGTACCTTTGTTTCCACCAATTGAAGAGGATGTCATGGACGACGATTGGTCTCAACAAGATGGCCAACACAGGCAAGCAAAATGTATTCAAACATCAAACAAAATTCTGATATCGATTGGACCCGATTGGAGCCGTTAAGGATAAATGTTACGCTAACCATCCAGAAAGTCCTTGATAATTGAGCTGATTAAATGTCGTGCCGTAGGGCCGCCCATGGAAGTCAGGTGAATACTGTTGCGTTTCATTTTTTTTTAATGCAAAGGTTCAATATTTTTAATAAAACCATACTTTTGAAAAAATATTCATTTTTTCTTTTTATACCTCAAACTGCAAACGTTAGATTGTCCACCACGTTTGTATCTGCTTTTTTATCTTCGCTAGCAAATTAATGACAGAATTTTCTCATTAAATACGTTAGTTAAGTAAGTATCTCTTCATCTACAGTATATATATATAATTAAAGCTATCCTTCTCCTACGCAGCGATTGGTTAACCAGTTGTAGTTTGATATCTTTTTTTGAATGACAATAATTTAGTAATCTCATAACCTATGACACTCATGTTTTAATTATTGAAGAATCTCACGTAATATCTTTGCATCATGCGATTTATTTTTAAGGTTCCTTTAATTCGAATATTTATATTTTTCTTATCCCAACCTAAATATTTCTCAATTAGAGCTCTCAGCTGTTACATGAACTTCTAGGGAGTTCTTCAGATTTCACTGTGTAGCACCCTAATTTACAAACTTTTCCACCCACGCCCTTCTCTGTCACGTCGACGGGAAGTCCAAAGCTATTTATAAGAAGGTAAGTAGCTTAAAATACTTGCTTTTAAATAGGTACGAAATTATGAGGCTTGTCTTTGATTTTTTAATTCTGTGAACGCCCATCGTATCTCTAAATATATTTCTAATTTCGATTCATCGCATCTTCGTTATATATCGTTTCTAGAATTTTTGTATCGCTTGGCAATGGCTTTGCTGTCGGCTACCTATATAGAAAATTTCTGGGTTTTGTATTTTATGGTGATGTCCTTTCCTATCTTCGCTTCCTATTTCCTGGATTGGGGATTGTATGTATCTCCATTGAAATTCCCATCGCCCTCGATTCATTACGTTTTCTATATCTGCTCATTACCTTCACTTCTATTCTCTATTCCATTACTGAGAATTGATAGATCATTGTTACTAGTGTGGATTGCTCGAATATCCTTCGCAAATGTGCCGAGGTTCATTAGAACACCATCCGATACAACGAACACAAAGCTAACCTTATTGTAGAAGATCCACCTGAAGCTAGTCCACCTTCAAAATCTGATTTTATTCGACGTCCAAGTCACGTTTTATTATTTTCTTTTCAGAGCGCATTATTCCGGTTTTCCCATCACGAACTTCTTATCGAAAATTTTATTATGAAGCAACGGACTGTTTCGACAAAGAAGTTTGTTTTATGTTCCATCCGTTTATTCGAGTGCAGTTTATGCGGACTAGTTAGTTACCGTGGTTGGTTGATGTATCCAATTTAATATGGGCTTGTGTACGCAAAATCTTTAAATTGGATTATGATTAATTTATACGCAGAGTCGACCCGAGGCTAAATTAATTCCCGTCATTCACTTCATTCTACGCACATCCAGAATGAATAAAACGAAGAACGAAGGCCCCAATGTCGGCGTGGACCTCCTTCTGGTTGAATTTTCGAGGGAGACGAGGACGTAACGTGAGGAGCTATCTCGTGACAGGAATTTTCGTCGGCAATATATATCTGAAAAGCTTGCGACGGGTTACCATTAATGCACATTTCCGCTGTGGTTTCGAGATACGAAACGTCACATTAACGTCATGAGTAGGAAGAAAATATTAGTTAAACCCTCGTCGCTTTATCCTTGTTTATATGTATTGCGGCAGGATGCTCTTCGTGTAAGTGTATGCGTTTGTGTTTATATACACTATGAAAGCTGCCGTAGACGTAACATAACCCTATGATATTGTCTGTCTACAGTATCAGATTAATGTTGGTTAATGCGTTACACTAATTGCTTTATAAATCGTAAATAATTCGAGGTAAGTAATAAACAACCCATTCGTGAACAAATATTGTTTCAGGTGGAAGAATTGAGTCATTCATAAAAGGGACGTCACAGGATCCTAACCTAAAAGGCATCTAATAGATAATACAGGGTGAGTTTTGTTGAATGTTTAGCATTGGGATCTCAGAATCTACTGGAGATAGAAAAACGCTTAAATGGGGAAAGATGTGCAGTTTTATGAGTTTGATTTAAAACTGCTTTTGTTTCTCTGATAACGTTCATGGCTTATTAGATATTAAAAGAAATCTAAATTTTACGATTTTCTTTAAACATGCTTAGCATCGTTAGTAATAATTTTAGAAAAAAAGTGTTCAGACAAAAGTTTTAGATAATTTTACGCTTAAATAAAACTTATCTAATTTTTTTTTCGTTTCACCATTATCGAGTTATGACACAAACTTTTGTTTTTTTAAATGGTAACCATAGTTGGTTTTGACATCATTAAAAGCTTATTTTTTGCTGATTACAATAATGTAAGGTTTGATATGGTTATTTTAAAAACTAAAGAGGATATAGACACTTCTATGATTGTTCATAGATTTATAAGATACAAACAAAAAAAATGTTTGGTGTTTTGTAGTTCAAAAAACGAAAAATCTGAGTTATAATAGTGTTCGTTGGAGCAGTCGAGATAAATATACTAACATTGCTTTCCCGTTGAGTCACAGACGTGAGAGGTGTTAATTTTTACTGTCAAGTCAAGTTCTACTATTAAAATTTATAAAGAAAAGCGTAAGATGTACTCGAAATGGAAGAGATACTTAAGATTAAGAGATTACGAGTCCTTTACCATCCTTAGACGTCGACTCAAGAATTCCATAAATGTAGATTATCGAAATTGGATAAATTCTGTGCAGTCAAATATCAAATCGGACGCTAACAACTTTTGGAGTTATGTTGTCTTAACTCCCGACGTGCATGCACCATATCAATGAAACGGCGACCTCTACACTGGGTATTTGTAATTTATTTAATAGTTATTTTAGGTCTGCTTTTGAACAGGATGACTGTCTGCTGGACTCTTGTCCTTCGGTTACTAACAATGGATCTTTTTGGCTATCAATGTATCTCTGATTGAACAAAGTTCCGTACTGCAGATGTTGAAATCTTTGGACGTGAGTAAGGGTAGTGGATCATATTCCCCCTTTATTTATTAAATCTTGTGCTGAATCTCTTGCGTATCTCCTAACTTTTCTTCAAGTTTGGAAAAATGCTTTGATTACTCCCATTCATAAGGGAGGTAGCGCAGTTGAGATCTCAAACTATAGGCCGATCTCGAAACTTAGCATTTTTGCAAAGCTTTTCGAAAAAATCGTTGCTGTCGAGTTATATCACTCCGTAATTTCAATTGAAAAAATTTGAAATTTATTGTAATTCCAATAAATTACACTTAAATATTAAGATTCACTAAGAAGCGTTTACCAGTTGAATTTAATTATACTCTCAGCAATAAAGCTCTGTCGAAGGTTTCCATTGTCAAACACCTCGGCATTATTTTTGATTCAAAACTTTCATTTCAAGACCACGTGGATTTCATTACTCGCCGTGCTTTTAAAACTTTTGGATTTATTTGTAGAATCACTTAGCCTTTTAAGGATCATAAATGTCTTTTACCCTTTTCAACACGCTTGTGGTTAATAATCTGCTGTATGGCTCTGTGATTTGGAACCCCATGTATAATGTTTACATTGATAGAGTTGAATCGGTAAAAATTTTTTTTTAATATTTTTGTTTTTTTTTGTTACCATGAACGTCTGGTTGCTTATAGTTTATTATCATTAAAACATAGAAGGGTAATTGCAGATCTAGTGATAATATATAAGATTGTTCATAATCATTTTGATTGTGACTTGCTCTCCCAAATGAATTTTAGTGTCCCGAGACTGGAGGGTAGGTCCTCCTCGACTTTCCAACTAATAACTGAAAGAACCAACATGGGTATAAACTCACCGTTTTATCGAATGTGTAATAACTACAATAGTTTCGTGAGTAGTTTAGATATTTTTAACTTGTCGCTGTCTGCATTCAGAAGTTCAGTGATCGGTCTTTTTCAGGGATAGACTTTTCTGTTTTTTTTATTTTTTTTTATTTTAAGGTATACTGTTATCCTACCACACTTTCATTTTACTTACTGCTATCGCTTTTGCTAGTAATATTTTTTTTTTTACTTTTTACTTTTTCTTAAGTTAGTTCGGCCTTGGCTGATGTTTCGTTTTTGTATTGCACTTTATCATGTATTGCGTGGAAATTTCTTTGGGGCTACAATCCTGTTAATTTCCCGAATATTAAATTAAAAAAGTTAATTGTCAAACATTGACAATTAAGTATTAATTAGTTTAATTGTAACTTAATTATAAGCGGTGCAAACGACCGTTAATCACAAGTTTGCATTGGCTATGGAATTTTCTAATGTAGAAAAGCGAGATATGGTTGAATGTTACATTCAGAGCCAGACGTCAGCCGTCGCTACTTACTTTTAACAGATTATGGGATAATTTAGCAGATTATTGTTCGTTCGTTGAGCCAAAATCAAAAAAGGGATCGATGAAGATAGAGCAATAAACATATTAGCAAGTCTCGCTCAGAATCCATCTATATCGACCCGACAAATTTCAACAGAAATGGGCTCCTCTCAACGCACTATTGTCAGAGTGTTGAACAAGCATAAATTTCGTCCTTACAAATTATCAGTATCACAAACTTTACATGAAGGTGGTAACATCAGACGAATAGCTTTTTGTAGATGGTTTAAAGATCAGTGCCAAAACGATCCACACTTTTCAATGAAAATATTGTGGATTGATGAATCTCGTTTCACAAATTGTGGAATGTTTAATAAGCACAATGAGCACATATGGTCTCAAACAAATTCACTTCACGTTGAATATAGCAGACCACAAATTAAATTTGGGTTTAATGTTTGGTGTGGTATTATAGGATCAACTGTTCTTCCTCCTTTTATTTTTGATGGATGACTAACTGGCAATCGTTATCTTAATTTTTTACAAGATTTCCAGGAAATATTAGATAATTTAAATTTAAGAACTCGAGCAATGCTGCAATGGTTTCAACATGACGGAGTGCCTCCGCACAATCAACTGAATGTTAGAAAATTATTTAAATTTGAACTTCCCTAATCAATGGATAGGACGAAATGCACCCATTGAATGGGCGGCTAGATCCCCTGATTTATCAGTTTTGGATTTTTTCTGGAGGGGTGTACTAAAGAACACAATATACAAACGGACATTTGAAACAATCGACGACTTAAGAGAAGCTGTTGCTTTTAATAACATCGATAGGCGTCGATAGTCCCCAATGCTACAAATTCTGTTGTGAAGAGATGCAATTTGTGTATTAATAATAATGGAGGTATCTTCGAACATTAATAATGTTGTGTGCCCTTAATAAAAGTTCTTATAGTTTTCATTTTATTACTACATAAGATTTCAAAATAAGTTTTTGTTTGGTTTGTATTTTATTAGTTCGAAATTCAATTGTTTTCAATAAAAACCATAAAAATGTCTATATCCTCTTTATTTTTCAAAATATCCATATCAAACTTTATATCATTGTAATCAGCAAAAAAATAGGCTTTTTAATGATGTCAAAACCAATTATGGTTTCTATTTAAAACAACCAAAAGTTTGTGTCATAACTCGATGAATGTGAATGAAAAAAAAAATTAGCTAGATAGTTTTATTTGGCGTAAAATTATCTGTCTGAACACTTTTTCTTTAAAATTACTATTAACGATGCTAAGCATGTTTAAAGAAAGTCGTAAATCGTAAGTTTCCTTTGAATATCTGATAAGCCATGAAAATTATGGAAGAAACAAAAGCAGTTTTAAATCAAACTCGTAAAACTGCGCATCTTTCCCCACAAGCGTTTTTCTATCTCCAGTAGTTTCTGAGATCCCAATGTTAAACATCCAAAAAACTCACCCTGTATAAGTCGTCTAAATGCAAAACCTGACTAGTCACACATTCTTTGATATTAACCATTATATACCATTTATTTCGTTAATCAAAGGGCTAGCAATTGATCTATATTCATGCCAAAGCCGATAACTGATCTCGTCTGTATTTTGCGTTCAGTCGTTTTGTTTAAGCTTTGTTCTGTGATTTAGTCTTTTGGTGCTAAAAACTAAGAAGACTACTACACGTAAGTGGCGTGCTGGACCCCAAAGGGGCACCCAGCTGCCGACCGACCGTTAGGTATGCGGCGTCACGGAAAATGCACACACTCCTCAGGACAAAGAGGTACGAAACCAGTTGCCCGCACGAGACCGACACCTCGCGGAGAGGCCCGGCGAACCGGTGGGCTCTCTCCCCCGTGCTACCCATGTTAGACAAGTTTTCTTGTCAACGTTGGACGGGTCACCGTTGGAGACGCTTTAGCGAACTCCTACCTCACATCTAACACCACGGGGCCTAGGCCTCCTTGCGGATCCCGCTACTATCGGCCAAGCGTGGAAACGGAATCTGGCCGTGAGGTACAACCAGCCCGCCCGTGAATTAAGCCTAAACTACGGGGACGGCCGGGCAAAAAGCCCTACCCCAAAATGCCAACCGCGCCAACTCTTTCGCCCCTCCGGCGATCAAGTATCCGCGGCAGCTACAGTGAAACCGTAGGGTCCTAGAATCACCGAATTGTTTTAGGATGAAACCAAAGGTGTCCCCAACCACCGACTTTTATCCTCCCCTACTATCTTCGCCAAATTTTCTCGCCACGCCCGTTTCCCTGAGTGTGGCCACCAAGGATGGGGTAGTGCACCTGCAGAGTTCTCTAGGTAAGCGCTGTAGGGTGCCTCACTTACCCACCTTATATTCCGACGGTTAGCGGCCGGACACCGGAGCGTATGCCCATGCCTACGCCCAAGCATCCTCACCTATATACGAAGTCTACTCCCGCCACGCCCGTTGCCCTGGAACTATGAAACCAGGGATTGGGTAGTGCAGCCGCAGAGTTTTAAGGGTCGACGCTATAGGTGAACGCTGCCGACCTGAAGAAGACTACTACAGATGAAGACAGGAAGAAGTCAGCTAGCTGCTCAGCAATCAATCCATAAGTTCGAGTAATAAGGCTAATTTAGATAGGATAACGCTCAGTTTTATTTGTCAAAAACATTGGTTGTAGCCCAAAATTCCAGATCAAGCTGCTTGTTGCAGCGTGCAATTGAATTTTAACCATTTAGCCGTCGTTCAAGAGAGAGGAAAGCAGAATCAAATTATAGTTGTGTTGTATGTTTGGACTGAACTAATCAAACCAAAGAGAATCTAATGAAGCACCATCAGATCTATCATGTTCTGTCACTCAGAGTGACATTTTAAAATTTAAAATTTTCAGACCAGTTCGAATTTCAAAAACTAATAATGATTATATAGTGAGAGACTAATATTTCTTGTAGCAGCAATCTATCGACAGAAGGATGGAAAATGTTTATTAAATCAGATACTGTATAATATGGAGTATCAGCTATGTCAGGTGAAGGAAACAACACTATAATAGTAGAATCAACTTCAAGAAAGTTTAGATTTGCCATTTAAAGATTAGTGAACGTTTTTCGTTGTGTACTACTTCGTTTCTGCAATAAAAAGATTATATTAAATGGGGTTTAGGTAATTTTAACAATAACTCTCTTTTAAAATTCAACATGTCACAGCTTTTAACATGCAAAACGCGACGCGCTATATGTTGATCCTAAATTTTCAAAAAACAATTGTATGAGATTTCTGTGCTCTAAATTAGAAGAATTTTCTGTATTTGTGGTAAATTTACTTTAAAGGACTTGTCGGGTTTTGAACTGATATTAAATATGCTTTCTCTGATGATTACAACTGACTTTATAACGACATTGTAACGACATACATCAAACAACTTTTATCTCTAAGGGCTTCACTTATTGCTTTGGCTAAATTTTAATTAATGTTGAACAGACAGTTATTGTGCGTTTGTGTTTTTAGAGCTTTTGTTCTGCGGCATTTAGGAAGGACAATTGGAGAGAGCTCTTGTCCGAAGCAAAATCTATATCGTCCCCTTATAGATTTGAATTTTATTGGGAAATATCCATACTCCATATATCCATTGTCGCTTCTTTTTCGGTTTTCTTGGAAATATCGGAGCAGGTTTCATGCTACATTGCTTTGTAATGTCGCTTTCAAACAAGAAAAACCGTTCCGTTACGTTAATGTAAACTGAAAATCATCTGACGTCAATGTTAGAGTAATTTTGATTACTTTATATTATTTTTCACCTCTTTAAGGTTTTTCTTTTTTGTTTTAAGCTGTGTATACTTATGTGATCGATTAAGGCCTTTTACGTACTCTGTTCATATATTTCAATATGTTATAATAGACAATATAATGTTTATTAGATAAGTTTACGATAAACTGAAATAC